>JBAJNP010014994.1:0-10393 GCA_036877545.1 Yasuhikotakia modesta | reverse complement strand
ATCCGCATCCTTCCTCACTTTGGGTGTTTATTATAGGACAAATGATTATGTGATGGGCTTAAATAAATCTGACTACCAGACACTCCACTCAATGTCAAATACACAAGCCGTGACATCGCATTGGTCACTCTTGCATAATCAGAAGAGGACAGATGTTTCGGCTGCATGCCCTTTTAAATAATTTATGATGTCAGCAACATAATGCCCAACTTGTTCTTTAAACCCTGTGTGTGGCAAGACCAGCCAAACTTAGTATTCTCACCTTTGATTTGCTTATTTGAGGTTGAATGTTCAAAAAACAAAGTCAAAGACTTATAGAGCTGACTCATATATCCTGACAGGTTACAGACACTGTAATCTGTAATCATGAAAGGGTGGTCTGAAACAGTGTGTGTGTGTGTGTTACACAGGAGCAGACCTGTGCTTGGCCTCATGAGCAGATGAACATACTAATGAATAACATACTAATGTTTGGGGTAAGTAACAATTACTTATTACATTTACTTAAAAGTAACAAAATACTTATTACTTATTTAATAGTCTCTTCTTACTACTAAATGCTGTATGTCCCTGCAGTGACTATACATTAACAGAAGCTTATTTAAAATATTATGAGCTACTCATTAACATTTTTCACCAAAATGGCCCTATAATGTTAACAAATGTTGTTTACTTTTGGGAGTTTGGTCCAAGTAGTTGAGAAGAGGTCTAAAGACTATAAGAAAGAACTTTTGACTGAATGGTTCCTTGGGGAACCAAAACGGAATCTGTTATGGTATTGGTGTGGGGAACTTTTTAAAAACCATTTATTTTTTAAGAGTGTAAACATCAGAACAGGCTGTCTAAGGCACCATTGTAATATTTGTTTGTCCTTATAAAGGTAAAGAGGTTTTATAAGACATCTGAGGGAGTAATTCAGCACAGTTTTCATCCAGCCAGTTCTTCAGTGGCTTATATTCCACATATAAGACATAAAAGTCCCTTTCTGAAAATTACAGTGATTCATCTTGTAAATGCTGCAGAAGATGAAGTCATTGTCATATTTGCTTTGGGATGTTATATACAGTTGAAATTTTTGTAACGTCCTTGTTGCTCAAACATAAACTCCTTAGAATAAGATTTGGATAATGATAAAAGAAGTTGCCAAATATACTATCATTATATCTTCCTGTTTAGTGAACATTTCGTAGCTGCTAACCACTTGTGTTTGGCATGGAATCACGATTCACTGCTTACTACACAATAGACAATTGTGCCTATTTTTAGAAAATATTGTGTGAATAACAAGCATGCAAAAATAAACATTTCATGCAGCACTGTGTATGTGTGCCTCAACTGGAATTCCAATTAAATAAGGAGTCAAGAAGAAATGTTAAAAAGATGAGTTATGTCGAATGCACTCCATTGTTACAGCTTTCTGCAAAGTGTGCTTTGTTGAAAATTGCACATGTGGCCAAATCTAAAAAGCCATTCAGTACACACAAAATATATTGTGCACACTGTGCATAATTGTGAATACTACATACTAACACTGTACAGAGAATGGTCAAATCCTTTAATGTGAAATAAACATTGTGCTGTTTATTGCTCTTGAGAGTTTTAAGCCCTCCAGGCAGGTGGAATGTGGGTATGGTACATTATGTTCCAGACACACATATTTCTGCATTATTATATCAGACAGAAAAAATAATGTATCGAGACAGTGTGAAAGTGCTAAAATCCAGCAGAGATGATCCATCAATTATGTCTCTAAATGAACTGTAGCATTAGTCTGAAACAATCATATCCCTTTTCTAGAAATAACCGAGGTTTATTTTTCATTCTTTGTAAACAACTTTGTGAATAGTAATATTGTGTTCTTCAGTTTCTGTATAGTAAACATATAACATTATGAGATGAAACGATAGAAACTCTCTGCAGACAAAGAATGACAACTAACATTTATTTTGAACATTTTGCTCACACAAGTCTGATTCAAATCTATAATTAAAATTTCATTTAATCTTATTAGCTGTAATCACATCAGAAGCACAGTGTTGTGTGAACCATAACTATAAACACGTCTTTAATAATTTCCCCTTCCAGATATCAGTTTATGAGCAAGTCATGCCTGACCTTCTGTACAGGAGAATCAGATGCTAATTGAACAGACAGCCTGTGTGTAATTAATGCTGTTTGATTGTAATGTCGCACATGTAAATTGAAGAGAGATCAAACAGTTGCAGGACCTACGGGACAGAAATAGATTCAGGGTGTGTGTATGTGTGTGTGTGTGTGTGTGTGTCTGTACCTGGTGTAGCTGTTAATTGACAGCAGGGTAAGTCTGTTATTTGGCACCTGTGTGCTCATATCAAAACTTTTTCTAAACCTGATGTGTACTGTCCCTGTTCATACTTCAGCTGTTTTATTAAACAGAAATTACCCTGTTTTTCCACCACAAGGCATAAGGATGTTAGGCTCAATGTATTTACACACTCCCACTTACACAAAGACAGACCAGAAACATGAGCAAATAAACCTCAAACGCATAACACCCACTCACACACACACACACACACACACACACACACACACACACACACACTTTGTTCAGAACTGAGATTTAGCAGTTTGTTTTTGTCTTTAAAATATCTGATATAGTGAAAAATGACACTTGGTTAAAAAGTAATGACTCAGGGGCAAAGTCTTACTCTCTTTGGACAATTATAATCTATAGTCATGTAGAGGGTTAATGATAAATGATGTATGAGGGTAAATTATAACACACTATTAAAAGCAGGTTTGGCAGATAGCTTGCTGTGCAGAACAGTCTCCTGTTTCTTTAAAGATATCAAAGCATTAAGAATTGTTGGTTTCATAACAAATGATCTTTCTCCCTGTTTGTTCGTGATTCATGATTCCACTATCAAAAAAGACACTATCATTGGCAGTGATCCATGTATATTCCAACTAAAAATTTTTTAGTTAAAGTATTTTTGAAAATTGGAGTAATATGTGAATATAATAATGAAACATAATCAGCCAGTTAAGCTATACTCACTGAACTGTAGTTCCACACTTTCTATAGGGGTTTGATTTTTCTATAATCACACCTCTGGGGTTATATGACACTTTCCCTGAGATTTAACTTAATGAGTTTCTTGTCACACCATTGGGAGCTGTCCCAAGGACAAAGAAAAGTTCTGCATATTTCATCTAACTGCATTTTGTAATGTGGGCAGGGGAAATTTCAAAAGAAGGTCATTTGGCCTGGACTCAGTGAGCATGAGCCATCGACTGTAAACACATGAATCCAATTATTGTTCCATTAAAAGTTAACACATCCAACAAGTGAATCATGTTTCTTAAAGATTTATAAAAGCCCTCAACCACAAATTCTTAACAAGCTCTCATTTAAACTTGGTTTGGCCTTAAGGTTAAAGTGTGTAATTTCTGTACAAGCATCACCAAACAGCAAAAATGTTTATTTTGGGCATTTTCTAAATAGAATATGTCTGTGCAAAATGTGTGATGTTCTGGTAGCATGACAGAGCTTAGATCCACCATCTGTTAGCGCACGTACAGTTTCTGTATATCTGATTGCTTTTAAAAAGTCATAACCAATTGACACAACATATATTAAAATATTTAAAATGTTACAGTGTTTGTTAGCCTCAGAGGAAGCAACAATAACCAACCAATACGCCTACTCACTAATACTGCTCACCCTCCTTAACTAGCCCTCTTTTTTTTGTCTTCTCATAGGGCCTGGTTATTTTAGCATTGTAATCTCTGTATGTCTTCCTTGGACGATCTGTGATTTCACCAACTGCAGAAAACCTCTTTTGTTCAGTAACACATATTTGTTTATCATTCATTTTAGTGAGATAATCACAGGTCAGAACAGTCTCCTGCTCTTTCTGTCTGTATGTGAAGACAGCACTGTGTGTGCTGTGTGCTGAGCAGCTTTAATCTGCCTGATGCAAAACTGCTGATTAACAGGCTAATTAAGAGGCTCCCTGATGTTTCACCAGCTGGAATCAACCAACGCTTCAAAGTATTCCAGTCATCCTTGAATTCTGCTTTACAATAAAATGGCACCCTGCCATTTGACTGCAGAGATTTTAAGATTATTTGCAATAGCAGCATCTGATTTTGTGGATTTGACACACAATCAGAATAGAATTATATCTAAATTCCTTCATTCTATGTTGTTGGAAACAGTAGCTATTTTCTACTGATTCCCAAAGGGAAAAAAATGTCACTCGTTATACATTATTGCAAAAATAGGGAGTTTTTTCTGTTTTTCGCTGGTCAGCCATTGGCCAGACAAACGCACTGTGTTGTCACTACTCACACCATGTGGCTGTGCTACTCACAATGTTCACACAGTGTAATGTTTTGTTAGTGCCACATTTGGTACATTTTGGAGAGGAATCAGTCAAGTTGTTAAATTGGTCTCTGCATATAATTTGGAACCGCTTAAACAAACAGAAATACCACAGCAGGTCTGTTTTTACAATCACAATAGATTTTTAATTCTGGCAGTAATCAGAGGAATTTGACTTAACAGTAGCTAGCACTTAAATACAAATAACTTCAATTCAGTTTAATTTATATAGCATTTATATGATGTTGGATTGTTTCAAAGTGGATGGCATTTATTGAAAAATAATAAAGGGAAAACTGTCAAACGTGCAACACAAAAAACAGAATACATGGTATTATTGCAAATTCATATTGTTAATTATAAGATGTATATCAATAAAACTAATTAGTTGGTTTATAAATGAAGAATATGTCTAATAATATGTTAAATATGTCTTTTTAATATATCATTTGTATATTTAAGTCAGAAAAAGTTTTTGTCACTTTCAGAGTTTCAGAATAGATTTAAACAATGTCACATGATGTGGCTATGCAGCACTATAAAATGACTGTTCTGCTGGCCAATGGCACATAGGGGGAGTATTCAGGATTAATGAAACATAGCTGACAAATTCTTGATCTGAGAACATCCACATTTTGAATGTGACTTGTGGGCCAAGATAATTACCATTGTGTTTAATAGGGTTTGTCACATCATTGTACTGGGATGTGCTGTGCTGCTGTGTTGTGCTTGCTGTGTTTTCTCTACGGTGCACATCCACCTTTAAACAATGACTAATGATAAACTGCTACAGTGTGAAGGTCTTTAAATCCTTCCGTTTCAGTGCCATTACCCCTCAGAGAGAGAGAAAGACCCAGATTACAGGGAACATTCTTTGGAACAATTTTCATAATGTTCACAAACATTATTGCAGTAATGTTAGTAGAATGTTTTTAACATTATACGTCACATACAGTATATTAAAAACATTCTTATGTTGTTATAGGCACTTTTTTATAGGCAAAATTGTAATGAATTTTGCTCTATAATAGAATAATGCTCTTATAACCAAGAAATAATGTTAATACAACATCACAATTTGAACCTTTAATAAACATGCAAAGTAACATATGTTTTTTTACTCAATGAAAACATTAGGGAAACATTCTCAGCTGGGAAAAGGTTTGGGGAGGTTTAGAGAGACAGATGATGCACCGTGCCTCACCTTGAGATGACACATCGGCATGCTAATGTCCTGTGGTAAAACTCCACAGTCATGCTGGAGTGTGAAGTACAATCAGTCTGTCTTATTACACCCAGTGCACAGTAGTGAGACAGACACCATCTCTTATCTCTAATCTATACGCACTAATTCTGTAATCACTGGAAGCTGTTTAAAGGGGGCTGTCAAGGTAAACAAATTGAAGGTTAACCAGGCTTTCAGTGATTGTAGAGTTACTTAGCAGGGTTCATATGTCACTTGTGTGAGTCATTGTTGAAGGATTTGTTTGTTACCCTCAAACAAAACCCATGACTCACATGCAAAATCGTTAGCTTAGGCATGCTTTAATTTCTCTGAATGCAACAAAACAAACCTTTTAACGCTTCAGCGAGATTAAAGATAGTTTTGCCAAGACAATTGAAATGGAAATTGTGCTCACATTCAGCAGTGTCATGTAACAACTACAGATCATGATAAAAACATATTTAAGCACCTTAGAGTGTTTACTGCACTGTACCACAGCAGCTGTTACATCAGAGCATTATGTTCTAGGCATCATATTCACTGTAGCTCGTCTTACACAAGCATAGAAATAAACAACATGCTACACAGTTTTCCAGAATAAACCATCCATCATAAAAGTAATCTAACTCAAAGAGCTTAATAAATGAGTTCTGAAGCGAAACGATAATTTTGCAAAAGCCAATGTTTACCTTTGAGTGCATTTATTGCAAACGATTTACAATTGATTCCATCTTTCACAAATGTATTGCTATTTATAGACTGAATTTATTAACCATACAGAGTCATACGGATTATATTTATGATGGATGTACTTTTGGGACCTTCAGAAACACAATTCACTGCCATTTTTAACTGGCAGGAGCCAGGAAATTATTTTTTATGTCTCTAATTCTCTTCTGCTGAAAGACAAAAGACTCCTTGTCTTTGCAAAACACACCTTGGATGCCTTAAGGGTGGAAAGTTTATGGGAAAAATATGTTTTCTGTGAAATATTCCTTTAATTTTAGAGCTCTGTATAGTGTATCCCACCTGCTGTCTTATTTTCCTCATTTTATGTGAGGAACTCTTAAAGAAAAAACGTTCTAAATATTTAAATGATACATAACAGAAAAGTTCTTTAGATCTCCTGCCCTCTGACAGAACTCAACAGAAAAAAACACAATAAAATCTCTTTCCAAAATAGCTCATAATGTCCTTTGACAGAGTTTATCAGAGATGATTTAATACTGTGTGGTTGTTTTGTCAGCAGGCAGTTCTCGTTTCTCTCTTGTTTCTCCTTCCATCCACATCCTGTAAGTGCTGTACTGCAGATCCCTCTGGCAGATTGAGAGGCTGGTGATTCATGGGCTAATACTGTCTTTCACACACCCGCAGCAGCACAATAACATACATTTGAATTATAGAATTCTCCTAATAATCACCACGCTGTTGGTAATCCTCTCCAGAGGAAAAAAATCTTTTTAAAAATATTAAGCTTTATGAACATTTGTGTGTGTGTTTCTGTCAGGTTTTGTCCTTTTGCCAATGTGATGTTCAGAACCTAAAATGAGACAGAAGCACACGCTGTACTATTACTCACAGCTTACTGCAACTGCTCCATGTTCATCAGAAGTACCTTGAAACAAAACAAAAATACTACACAACAACGACCATGATCACATCTAAAGCTGAATTTACATAGAGTTTTATAGATTTTTACTGATGCCTCTTAGTGCAAAATAATGACCACAATCTTATTTGTTTTAGGTGGTTGCTAAGGTGTTGCTATGTAGATGCTTAGGTGTTCAGAGTATTTTGTGACATGTTGTAAAGCAGTTGCTAGGATGTTCTGGGTGGTTGCTAGGGCATTACCAGACAACTAAAACAACCCATCATTAATTCTATGATATACTGGTCGCAGTATCACATTTTTGACAAAGTCAGATCATTTAAAAAGTCTGCAAGTACACTACTCCTAGGAGTTTGTTAAAATTGTTAAAAAGCATGAGAAATGGATAAACTGCCTTAGCAAGTATCACTGACAAATAGTCTTCCTCATTACCTCAATTCACTTCAAAAATGTCATAAAAACAATAAAAAATGTACAAGTACTACCACTTGTATAAAAGATGGATGTTGCTTGTCTTGATGGATGTTGCAATGTTTGTTTACACCCTCACTCTATCACTCCAGACAGCCATACGTCCTCTGCCAGCAGGGTTCTTCCCTCAGACAGCTGCCACTTTGCCATGTACTGTCTGGTTCCACTTCCTGTGTCCCACAGTTCCACTCTCAGCACAGTTTCAGTCCCCCAAAAGAGCAAATCCATCTGAGTTTGGTCTTCTTCTTTGGTCACATCACTACTGACTTGAGGGGACATAAGAAATGCCATTTCCTGTCCCACTTCCTGTTTGCATGGCTCAGCAAAGGAGCTGCCCAGCCATCCTGTATCTCTGTCAGCATGTGTATCGCTAGGGGATTCCAAGTTCACATGGCTTCCAACAGCTAAGAAAGAGATAGCAGATGAGCGAGGGACCCTTGAGACCGTAGTGTCCTCTGTGTGCTTATGTGGTCTCTCTCTCCAATTAAAGCTCAAATATGGACACAAGCAGTTGTGTAGAGTCCAGCAAGATCCCAGATTTGGCCATAAATTTTGCTTCTGACAAGCTGGCGTTGTAGCCTGTGTGGTGTCTGTGCATCCCATCTCCAGTACACATCCGGCTGACTCCTTTGGTGTCTTCCCATCCTCCCTGTTCATGTTGGATTGTTGGATCTACCTGCGGTCAGGTCCATAATGCTCCACTGTTGTGGATTGTGGAGTCTGATGCTCTGAAGTGGAGTTTACAAGCAAATGTCAGCTCTTAAGTAGGATGGTGCTGGTTACACAGAGATGACTGTTTGTATGACATAACAATGAGACATCTCTTCTGGAAATTAGGTGTCAGGTACCTCGTACCATCAATTTGTTGTATTACTGTTGTATGTAGCAATGATACACAGGATGAGATCACTGTGATCATTGATCACAAGATGCTGAGAGTTTAGAAAAGTCTCTAAGATTTCTACTTACAGATTTTGGGTAACAGTAAATTGATAAGAATTTAATATGAGATGCTGGTAAATTAAGCATTGACCACTACAGAGTTTCTAAAAATGCATGTGTCATAAACTTTATGCTACAATTGACACAATCAATGTGTAAAATCAATAGGTTTTTATGTCCATATTTAAATCTATGTCTAAAAATCTACATCACCAACCAAAACCCCCAAAACTCACAGAAAAAACAGGACTACCCAAATTCACAGATTTAAATAAATCTGTCAGATGAACACAAAAAGTGGCATTTTGCAGTTAAGTTCTATGTTCTAATGCATCATTTAGTATTGAGCATTCAGCAAGAATGAGAAATAATGTTCTGTTATGACAGAGGGTGTCATTGAAATTCCATTCAGACAGAGCACATTATTTTTTATCAACTGTTAAAGCGAAGCCAGAGGGAAAATTAGCAAGCCGTCTGAATTCCTCAGAGCTTTGTGTTGATGTAGGACGTATTAATGCTGGTCTAATTTGTAAAGGTGGCGACAGATCCCAGGCCTCTCTTTATACAAGTGTGTTTCTTTCAGATAAATATGATGGTGTGTCAGGATGAGTCCCTTCCATGTCAGAATAACAGTGAGTGATTAGAATCCGATTTCACCTCTGTCTGTACACATGGGGCTCGCAATATCTCACGCTGCCCTTGGAGCTTTAAAAAAGAGTGTTGAAATCACTTACTGTCACACCCCACCTCAAAGCAGATACATCAGAGACGACTCAAGCTGGCATAGCGTGTGTGAATAATCTTTCCTCTGCTACTTTATTTTCCTCTTTTATGTGCTTTTCTCAAATTTCCCAGCCTTTATTCTCGCTTCATCTTTCCCTCAGCTTGGTTCTGTAGGCGTTCAGAAATTTTGTTGATCATTTCATCTGTGAGAAGTCTACCTTCATGATTCTTAACACAGGGCTCTATTGATAAAGCTTATGTCCTTACATATACATTTATTCACAACTGAAGAGCCTAGTCTATAAAGTGCATAAACATTGAGACCAACTGTGTAAGACAAAGCTGATTGTAATGACAATGTTTGACAATTTGTCTTTCATAGTTTGTCTCACTCACATGTGTTTTTGTGTGACATCTTTACCATAAGATATTGCAAATCATTCTATGTTTTATAGCCATATAGCCATAATACATGCATATATTCTTGGAGCCTGCTTATCTTCCGCAGGGGTGCAGAAAAAGTTTACCCCAGCATATTAGTGTACACCCTGCATAGATGGGCAGGGCACTCACACACACATTCATACCTGCATTCATTTTTGGGACTATAATTCACCTAATCTTTACAGGTAACTGGAGCACAGGTTACCTCTCAAACAGAAAGAAGGGCATAACTCATTACACACTGTTTATACAAAAGAATACCTTAAATTATTTGGTTTATGTTGTTCTACTTTTCCTGTTTTTTTTTAGAAACACTCAGCAAACACAAGAGTTTGCTGCGAATGCCTAGAGAGAGTTCTGAACTGTTCTGAACTGTGTGGACAGGCTATGGTAAGAAGGAAAGATCTGTGTTGCCAGTTCACATTTGTTGTTTTTCTCTCCAAGCAGCCTCAAGCGTAGAGCTTTTCCTGATGGGATGTATTCAGGGAACTGTGATTGGAGAACAGGTGCAGGGCCGTTGGGCGTCTGTCCTGGGGCTGTCTCACACTGCAAGGTCATTCTGAGGCTATAAAATTATGATAAATCCCTGTGGACTGTGTGTGTTCTGATG
>JBAJNP010014993.1:0-10393 GCA_036877545.1 Yasuhikotakia modesta | reverse complement strand
GGTCACATTTTGTTTGTTTTGATTGATGTCATGCACCATTAAACTGTGCACAGCCATGAACTATTGTGTACCTGTTTGTCTAGGGCGTGTTCACGTGTTTGTGTATGTCTGTGTGTGTGTGTGCGTGTATGTGTCAGAGACAGATTTTGTTAGTATCTGTCAGTCATCTGTTGGTTCAAGTCTCTCGCACACATTCCTGCTGGTTTTGAGCGTTGTGTGGCTTGTCACGATTTCGTCCCTGAAAGGAACTCAGGAAACACTCTCTGATAAAGATGAAGGCTTATGAAAAGGCATAAAAGCGTTTTTCAAAGGGCAAAAAGACCTCAGCAACAATGATGGGGGTCCGTTGAGGTCTAGAAGACCTCAGAAGTGTAACGAGAGGAGTGTGATTAGAGACTGAAAGGGGTTGTGTTGCATGTGAGCTTTCAAAGTGACACGTGCACATCCTCTGCGTATTAAGGTCTCACCCTCCTCTTCCTCTCCACATACTGAAGTGATGTCTGAGACGGAGTGATATTTGAAAAAAAATTACATTCTGTAAAGTGTCGGCAGGATGAAACTGCCTGTAAAGCTCTTTGATGGCAGATGGGAGCACTTCCCATTCGGAGGTTTGAGCTTTAGAACTACACACACAAACACACACACACACACTTCACATCTTGGTTTTCAAAGCTCCTTTAATTTTCACTACCCCAGAGGAGCAACCATATCTCCAAAGCCGACTCATCTGTCACAGGCACTAACGATTTATTCCGATGACAGATATCAGACCGAATCTATTCTAAATCCAGTCCCATCATTTTTTTACCACGGTTCTCATTCTTCCACACTCAGAAATACCCTGAAACTCTCACACATAT
The DNA here is from genome assembly GCA_036877545.1 of Yasuhikotakia modesta. Lineage (NCBI taxonomy): Eukaryota > Metazoa > Chordata > Actinopteri > Cypriniformes > Botiidae > Yasuhikotakia > Yasuhikotakia modesta. Next base: position 9,533 of record JBAJNP010014993.1, on the reverse strand, counting down.
GCCCATGTGCTCCCCACATTGCATTCATTTAGTATTTAACTTTATATCGAACATATGTTAAGCTTCAACATTTTATTTATTGTTTAGGCATTCCACAAGCAGTCTGTGTGTACTTTGGCAGTTTCCTCTTCCACAACATTCACATTAATCTGCAGTATTCAGCATACAAAGAAACATCCACAGATGTGTGTGCTTGTGTGTGTGTGTGTATGTGTGTGCCTACGGGATGACGCTTATCTTTGATTTACACAGACCGCAGTTCAGAACTTCTTTTGTTTTTCCGTGACTGGTCTTAACAGAGGCCTAAAGATATCTTAGCTGAGCTGCTTTATAGAGGAAACTGTCTGATCTTTAAGTGATAGCTGTTCCACATGGGAAGTGTACCATTGTCACACCATTTCCTGAAGTGTCTTCCTCTATAAGAAGGATGGAGGCTAACGGATAAGATCTGCAGTGTTTGGGAATTTCCTACTTTTTCCTGAAGGGAAAACAGAGAGCGAGAGAGTGACAGGGTCTCCAGAAGGTCCTTGTTCAGTGAGGTAGAGGAAGTTTTTGGACACCTGCTGTAGCTGCGATAGGAGTAAAGGAGAAAAAGGTATTTGTGTAAGATTTAACGGTCTCTCATCTCATTGTCTGACATATAACCAAGAATTCTGTTGGATGTGAATACCTAGAACAGATTTTTAGGTATCATAGGTATACTGTTCTGAAACATAAACAAAAAATGGGGCTGCCTTCTAAAATACCTCATTTTGGTCAGTTTTCTAAGGCAGTATTTTATCTGACAAACATTTTTTACAGATGGAGAAATCCCAGAATGCACTGCTCCAAACTTAATAAAATAATTGGCAGACATGTTTTGAGAAATTATGAATGTATTCTTCTGTTTCATTTAGTACAAAGAAAGTGTCGCATTACGTATAATTAAAATTATATGTGACTTTTTCACCCATTTTTGTTTGTGTATTGTTTGTGCTTATTAGGTTAACGTAGAGCTTAGCAACGTGCTAACGCCAAACTCTATTGGAATCAGCTATAAGTGTTAGCAGGTGTTAATCAAGTCTTATTTGCACTTGAGGAGTGTTTTAAATTAGTCATTTATCACATTCCATTTCTATTACCCGGTTAAAAAGCCTATCTTACCCTAGTATGACTTTCCATGCTGGCCTGTCTGTTTTTTGCAGTTAGGGCTAGTCTGGTGCTAGTCTAGCTAGTTGACCAGCATAGTTTTTTCTTAAAGCCGATTGACTAAAGAAGTCTTCCTGGTTAAAATAGTTAAAAAGCTTGCTGAAAACACCAGAACGTTCCCATGAACATCTCATGCTGAGGACCATTTTCCAAAACACAACATATGCCGACCATCCATTCAGAAGGTAGCTGTCTATGCAGGCAGCACAGCAAGCCTTATTAACAGAGCAGTTGTGTGCGTGTGCAGATGTGTGCAGATATGCAGCTTTCAAGTGGGCGTAAATGGTTGCATGTGTCGTGAGTTAGTGTGTTCACGCTTTTCCCCTGAAGGCTGTCCCAAGGCTTAAGGGAAACGAAAGGAAAGCTGGTTGTCATGTCAACAGGGAAGCAAGTCCCTGCAGGAGCAGTTGTTGGCGTGACAACAGAAAGAGGGGGAGGTGACCCGGAGACTGGAGAGGGTGGAGGACGAGATGAAGGACCCGAGAGTGTCCCAATCCACTCTGCAGCAGGAGAGGTCTAATACACACATACACTCACAATCAAACGCACACTTACCTGTCACACTTCACTGCAAGGTAAAACAAATACAGCTTAGTTGTCATGCATAAATACATGCAAATGCGTTGGTATACAGTCAGAATAAAGCTGTCAGGCTATCTTTCAGGTGTCCCACCTGCTCCTGTAAATATCAGTCAGCACGTCTGGACCTGTAGGACGTGACTCATTGTTCATCAGCCTGTTTCTTTATTCATCTCCATTTACAATGATAAAACAACCAGTAAGTGTTTTTACACAGAAGCTGAGCTGCTTGTAATTGTTTATCCTGAGTTCCAGCTGCGTAAGCCATTAAAGCCCCACTAACTACCATGGTTGTTTGATGTGACATGATGTGAATACAAAGTAAATACAACCTTAAAATCATTGTAAAATCACTGTAAAACCTCTAATGGCATATTGCTTTTACACATAGGTGCACAAATCTATGTTCAATAAATATATATTACATCTATTTTTAATAATGATCTTCCAAAGCTTGTCCAGGTAGAATTTAGAGTCAGCCTATGTCATTCTCATGAGTTACATGAGGGCATAACCAAACCATTCTTCAAATCTAGCCATACCATTTTTTCTGTCTGTAAGAGCTGTCTAGCTCTATATCACTTTATTTCAGTCTTTGTCTCAGTCTGTCTCTACTGTGTCATTATCTTGCCAGTTCTTAAGTTTCAGCAGAGTAACCCGGTCCAGAGCAAGCCCTGCTTATCAGTCTAAGTACCTGTGTTACAAATGCATGCATCAGATGTCTTTCCATCCACCCACCCTTTTCTTCTCCAACCTGTTTCTATTTGATCTTCCATTGTTCTTTTCCACCTGTTTATTGGGGTATTTGCAACTCAATTCATGTCTATGCCCTCATTTATTGGGGCTTTATTGTATCAATCCCCACCTGTGTGTTGAGTTTCTGTTTGTATGTGTGTTTTTCTCTCCATCAGTGGCCTTTTGTTGCGTCCCAGCTGTTGCGTATTTAGATGTCTGATGTTGTTTGTATACACGCCTCAGTCCCTGTGGTCTACCTGTCTGTTAGCAACTAGCAGCACTGGGGCTTTTCCCGTCTTGGTGTTGTGCTGTGTTTAGTGCTAGATCATTCCACCTCAGCTGTTATGCTCTTGTTACCCCCACTATCTTTGTGTGTGTGTGTGTGTGTTTCACTCGCTTTTCACTATTGAAGTCCAGGCTTGTCTGTTCATTAACCCCTCATTCCTCATTTAGCCTGGATATTCCCAGTTGGAAAGCATTTCTGATTATCTGGAATAACCTGTGGTATAATATTAAACTGTCTTTTTACATCTGTGGTGCTTACAAGGCCAGAATAGTCTGGAGACAGGGTGTTGCTATGCAATTGCTAAGGTGTTCAGAGGGTTTTGGTGCATTGATATGTGGTCGCTAGGGTGATTTGAGTGGTTTCTAGGTGGTTGTTTAGTTGCCCATATTAAAGCACAACTCACCCTAAGGCTCTATGATGGTCCCTAATATCATTTTGGGGGATTTTTTTCCACCATTCGCCAGGTTAAGTTTAATCGCTTGAACATCCCTAACTCTAAGTATGAGCAATAAAATTGGGAAGCTTGTCTTAACATGTTTTGTAAATGCTTACTAGTATTGCAGTTATTGTATGCACTTTGTCTACTGGTGCCTGACTATCTTGTGCACTGCTGTGTAGAAATCCTCTCTGCTAATCTGTCTTGAAGTCACCTAGTCAGTTGGAGGTAAACATTCATTGCAGTCTTGCTGTCTTTCCAGGTAAAGACTTGATTTTCTAAAACTGCAGTGATGAGTTAGTCATAGAGAATGAGTCAGACTCTTTTTTTTTAAATGGGACAAGCTTACACTAGTGCTGTAGATGAGGTGGAGTCAAGAGGTCGCAGGTGTTTGAGTAATGAGATGGAAATTAGTGTTTAAACTGTCATTTTAAAGGAAAAGCCTCAAGCAAAAAACAAATTACATTTTTGGTAAAAACTTGGAATGAGGAAAATAAAATGTTGTTTAAAGCTCTTCTGGGGAATTTTCAAAGAATATTCTGGGTGCCGTTTTCACGGAATTAAACTGAATGAAGACTTGGAATGCTAAGCACAAAATTAGCAAAATTTTGAGTCAGTAAGTTAGTAAGTCGAGAACCGGATCAGTCAAATTCATGAAGGAATCGCTCATATTTTGTAAGACGCCAGCCCATTAATTAAATAACTTTGAAATGAACATTGTTTATAATTCTGAAATTGCTCTCTAATGAACTCTCAGGAACCCACCAAGCAGCTTAGTCTGAAGTCAAGATATTCAGTGAGGTTGAGTGAATGCTTTTTCCTAGTTGAGCTCTTCCATTAATTGCTGATGTTATAGACACGAAGGGAAAATCCAGCTTTGCTTTCCCTCAAATCTAAAACAAATGCCAAGAAATACAAACTTCATTGATTAAATAAGGTCTTTCTTTCAACCTGTTTATACTGAAGTTTCTATATTACTGGGTCAGTTTGGCATTAATTCTAAGGGATTGTGGCACTGAAGGATAAACAAAGAGGTTAGCGGAACGTTCTGACCGTGTGCTTGAACTGAGTGTGCTGGTTCACTTCAGAAGGGACAAATTGGACACACACACATACACACACACACACTGTCTAGGCCCTGCACTAACCACACTTTGTCAATTATTGCAGTCCTGGCGTGAGCTCTTGTGTACTCCAGACCAAAGCAGAAAATATTCTGACCCACGTTCCACCCCATAGAGGACATTTTGTCCTTTAATTCACTGGTCACCAAAAAACTGCTGCTTCAGTCTTTGTGTATCCACTGACTAATAAGGACAGTCTCCCCTTTCATGCATCCGGCTGGATCACAGTGTCACTGTTGATGTTTTTATGGAGAGACAGAGCGTGATACTTTATTGAGGGAGCTGCTTCAGCCTGGGGTCATACAGTCACAAACACACTTCATACTAGCTCACAAAGACCACTTTAAAATGAGAAAGAGGGTTTGTGGGCCATTATTTGACTTAAAATTGTCTTCTGGCACACTAGTGCAAACTTGGATTGGAACATTATTCAGTTTAAATTGTAAATTGTAAGATGTTCAGTTATGCATGTTTTTGCTTATTTATTGCTTAGTGAAGTTTTTCCACATGAATTTCTTTGGCTCTAGTTTTGCAAATGATGATGATTATAGGTGCCATTGGTGCTGGATAAGGATGTTTTATTTAATTTTAAAAGAGAACTGGTGAACATATGGATTTATAAGTACCAGGACTGTAACTGCTATGGTCATTGAAGAGCTACCAGAGGATGTGACTATAGCCTTGCAAAGTACCAGCAGATCATAACTGTCTCTTAAACTAACCCAATGGTATTAGAAAATCTGCCCCTTGGAATTTCAATAGACATTTTAGACAACTCAGTAAATTCTAGTATTATCTACAAGTATCTGTAAAAAGGGGCTTTTGCAACACAGAAACGTATTGTAGTTCCGTAGATGTATTGGTAAAAGTTCACACCACACAAACTAGGAACAATTTTAGTTTGTTAGAGGAATGCCTTTTAGAGGAACAAATTTAGCTTTTACTTCTGAGTAGGGTCTAAACCAGCACAATATATGTAACTACTGTTGCTAGGCATAAAATACAGAAAATGAATGTTAATGCCATTTATTGGCTTTGTCTGCAGCACAGAAAATAAAAACACGATCGTCGCTTCGATCATGTCATCCTGCAGTTGTTGTTTTTTAAATGCTGCCCTGTCAGCCGGCTCACGTTACTTCAGAGTTCCTACTACCGATGCAAATGCAACCAGGAAATAGGCCTGAGGGAAAATTTTGTTTTCTGAGGATCATCCTGGTTCCAGGTTCCTACAACCTGCCTCACTATCATATACAGCGTTTTCGCATAAACATTTACACCACAACGCTACCTACCATTTTCCATTCAAGTTCAGCCTAAGGATTAGACAAACCCTTAAAAACATGTTTGTAAACAACCTTAAGTAGCTGGCTAGCATGATTAGTACATTGTATCTTTGTGACTGAATGTTTACATGTTTGTGTTGCCATTTGTCATGGAAACAGTGAGACAATGTACCACCACCCCTAAAGCAGCACTGAGACCAGACAGTAATCATATACACATGTCAGTCAAAAGTTGAATTTATTTCTTAATGTTACAGTTTCAATATGATCCCCATTGACAGGCCTCATTTGTCAGCGTGTTTATTGGCTGCAGGGAATTTCTGTCTCTAATTATGAGAGAGATTAATGTCGTTTAAATGAGATTTGTTGTGCCTATCAGAAATATCATTTTGAAATCTACTTGTGAGAGAGAATGATTCGGGAACAAATGATGAAAGAAGGTGGAATGATTTAGACACAATAATGTTGAATGTTGAACGCGTTGACGCTAACTGTTTCACACACTGAGTGAAAATGACCCGAGGTTTTCTGCAAACACAGGCACAAAAACACAGGAACTAGTAGGGGGAGGTGTGTGTGTTTTTGAGGGGGTTGGTTTGACAGGCTTAAATAACGTTATAGACATTAATGTGTGAAACCCATGGCTTAACGCCCACATAGATGTCTAACAGATGCTTAGCTTTCAGTGAAAACTACAAGGTGAAAGTCAAGAGTATATAACAGATTACAGAACTACTCCTTTCACTGACTATTAGACAAATGCTAAGTCTTACATTTGATTAGTCAAGCAGGATTGCACAGAATATGACAGCAAAAAGTTCTCATAAATCACACTCTACTTCATAATTAGACTTTTTGTTTTTATTCATAAAACTTTTATTCACTCTCATTGCTGCGAGCGATTCTACATTTAGCATCGGTGCCCTCAACCTCAAAGCAGCATTAAAAATCCTACTTGTATCACAAAACACTTCATAGAACTTTATCTTTCATTTTTGCCTCCCCTGTAACTTTTTCCATTTCAACAGTATTTGGTTTCTATCTGCCACTCCAATTTGATTACACAAGTGTGAAGTTTCCAAACTGTGTCTATTTAACACTTGTGTACCCAGAGCCACCAGCCGTCACCATTAAAGTCCAACTCTTCCTGTCTAAGAGCTGCATGTCTATATGTAACCTCTAGAGCAGCATGATAAAACAGTAATTTCTCTGCTCTCCTTGTATCTTCTATTATCTCTAAAGGACCACTGCGACTTACATTAACATTTCGTTCTATGTCATTAAGTTGACATTTAGGTGTTTCAGGCAGATTTAAAGAGACAGTTCACCTAATTATCATAAAAGTATCAAAAAGGCAGTCCGTTTAACATGTTCTGCATTTAAGCCTTCTAGAGTAACATGAAAGCTTATGTATTAAATTTAAGTGATTATTCAATGAAAATGTGACATCATCAATGTCTCCTTTGGTGTTCTGCAGAAAAAATGTCATAGGGCTTAAATGATGACTTTTTTGGGGTTTAATTTAACTAATATCTTCAATATCATACATTTAAGCTCAGGATAGGTGGGCAATAAAATGCTGGTACTTTTGTTGTGACTCAGTCAGTCTGTTAAGACATTGATGTTTCTCCTGAGCTGTTTGTTTTTTGTGTGTGCGTGTCTCTGTCTTCACCCGTCTGGGATGGAAGTTGTCTGTCTACAAAGTCTCTGTCACAGAATGTCTCACAGAAGGAATGTTTGAGCCACAGAGGAATGTGCTGTTAAAATAGATTTTCTGTCAAGCTGTCTGTCTAGTCGCCAGCGTTCCTCACATCCTCACTGTCTGTCTCAGCCAATAGCAGAAGAGCTTTTAAAGGACTGTTAAAGTCTTGATACACAGAGTCATAAACAGGTTTTGATGAGTCAAACTGTCATCATGATTTAAAACTGACTACAAAATAAAGGATGAGTTTTTTATTTCTAATAATTATAAATATGGTACTATATAATAAAATATATTGTATAATATATATATATATATATAAAATATATAATATAGTAGGTTAGAATTAACATTTAAAGAGATGCTGTTTCGTAAAGCAGCCTCTGTCCATTTTGTAACACAATAATAACATCCACCAATCAATGTCTGATATTGTTGGCAATGTTTGTTTTTATTTGTAATGTTTTATTCAGCCCTGATGGTGTTGACTGATATTAGTCATGTTTTTTATATAAGAACATTTCATGACTTACGACAATTAACAAAAATAACAATTATGTTTCCATAACAACTAGATCAAAACAAGTAAATATTTTTCATATTTTTTTTATCTGAATGTGTCACGGTTGCCCTTTAAAGCCTTTGGCCCAAACAATTAGCAATAGATGTGGACTTGTGGTCTTGTGACGACGTCTTGTAGTCATGTGCACATGTCCACAAGATTGTAAGCTGTCCCGCTTGACTTTTAAGTTTTGTAATAGCTGTTATGGCCACCCCCTGTAGTTGCTTTGTACCCCAACCACACTTTTTACAAGCCCAAAATGAGAGATTATACATTAGACTACTTACTGTAGAGTCTTTATGCCGTTATGCTGCCAAAGTGTGGACACAGAATTGACCTACCAGCTTAATATCACTCATTTCTCTGCAGTATTAAAGAGATTAATTTGCTAGCATTAAAAGCTATTTGTTTTAACTATGCTAATGTCACAGCATGTTATATCTTTGTGAATGCTGTGAGTCTGAGTAAAAACATTGCTTTTATAAAGATGCCTGCCTTTGATGATATCCAGTTTTTCACAGTATTTATTATTAGTATTAATTCATTGTTTGTGGCTTTGTTTTTGATTTTGTTGTAGAATCTTTCTTCAGGGAGGAGTTGAGAGGGATTCATGAGGAGAAACTAGAGAGATTTCAAAGAAGAGTTTGAAGGATGCCGAAGAACAAGAAGTTTAAAGAAGTTTAAAGAAGAACTAAAGAAGTTTAAAGGTGTGGATCACAATAAAAGACAGAAAACCTTTGATGTGAGATAAGTTCTCTCTTCATCTGAGTTTAATCTGTGATGAATAAATAATAATAGACAAGAAAGCTTTATGAAACACAAAATATAGATGTACAAAAAGAAACTGATTAAATAGTTGAACTCTAGATTGACAAATAGAGACGTTCTGTTCAGTGTGAAGTTTCATTAGCCTAGAAAACTATCAACCTGTTTCCCCCACAAATGTCTGAAGGTCTTTTCATTTCAGTGATTCAAGTCTTGTAAGCTAAGGTCTGCCTTGGGCACATTAGTGTTATGAGAAATTTGATTTAATAAAATTACATTTAAGACTCGACAGTTTCCTGCAGTTAATGTAGACATGAAAATTTATGAAAACTCCCTCTCTCTCTTTCTCTCGCATAACCAAACACACTCACACAGTGTTCTCACATGCACTCCATGAAAAACATGGTGGCCTTCGTCATGCCTGACTAAAATACATACCATACCACCCTCTTCTTTCTTGTTTGTAATTGCTGTAACCATTTTATTCAGCCGCTCAATATATCTCTCAAATTTTGCTGTTGATGAGACATCCACTTATTTGATATGACAGTCTATGGTTTCAGAATGACTGCACAAACAGCTTTATATAGCTTTTCCCGACCACACAAGACTTCAAATAAGCATAATAAAAGCGCATAATTATGCTTCATTGGCATTTTGCGTTTTCAGCTGCTTTTCTGTGTAATTATTAAATGACGGGTAAACATTGTGTTTTGCAGATTCCGTTATTTATTCGTAAAGTTTTGCCTCCATTGGTTTTAACTATTTACAGTTTTTGTTTTGCTTGTATCTGTGAAAAATTACTTCATTGTTATGTCAGTAATAAGTGTAATGTTTTTCATTTTCATACTCAGCAACTCAGAATCAGAAATC
>JBAJNP010014992.1:0-10394 GCA_036877545.1 Yasuhikotakia modesta | reverse complement strand
TTGGACTCATCAGACCAAAGCACAGATTTCCACTGGTCTAATGTCCATTCTTTGTGTTCCTTGGCCCAAACAAATCTCTTCTGCTTGTTTCCTCTCCTTAGCACTAATAGGGCTGTTGGTTGTGTATCAACTTGACTTCTCTACAACACAACTGATGGTCCCAACCCAATAAATAAGGAACGAAATTTCACTAAGTAACCCTGACAAGGCACACCTGTTAAAAAAACATTTCAGGTGACTTCCTCATTAAGCTCATTGAGAGAACACTGAGGGTTTGCAGCAATATCCAAAAAGCAAAGGGTGGCTACTTTAAGGAATCTAAAATATAAAACTTAAAGTTTTTTGTTAAGTACACATGTGTTCAATAAAGTTTTGATGCCTTCAGTCAGAATCTATAATGTAAATGTCATGAAAATAAAGAAAACTCATTGAATGAGAAGGTGTGTCCAAACTTTTGGCCTGTACTGTATATGTTTTCTAGACTTAAAAGACGCAATTATTTTAATATCCAAAATGACTTGCATAAACTTACATATACATATAATACAGAGAAAATGACCTTTTACAAGTATGTCAAGCCCAAAAGCAGAATTGTGGTACAGGATTTCAGTAACACTCCAGATTATGAATTCACCAGGGACCTTTGCCAAAGTATTTTTAATAATTACTACAAATATTTAAATACTGTAACAAAATCGTAACAATATGTTGTACTAATGTTGTACTAAAAAACAAACAAGCTTGTTCAAGCTGTAGGCTGTCAGCTGCCAAAATCAAAAGTACAATTTGTACCAAGAATTCACAGGCATGCAAAAGATGCTTAATAGACTTTATTTTTAACTTTTCTTAAACAGCAGTTTGGAAAACAACAAGATGAAGGCAACTCTTCATCACCCTCATCTGCTGCTCTCAGCTCTCAGTGGCAACAATTATTTTTGTTTTAATTATAATGAATTAGAAATAAGATGCAACAGAAAACAGCCAAAGCATTAATTTATGTAGCACATTTTATATTCAAAGTGCTTTACATAAACATATCCAATAGCATTTACATATTTGCATAATATAGGCAAGTATAAAAAGGCAATTAAAGAATGAAAAGTCCAAATTAAATTATTTCATTAATTAATGTAATTATTAATTAAAATTATTCAAGAACATTAGAAGAGATATTAAAGAACAAGGAAGGAAATACAATTTTATAAAATTTATTAACAAATGTCTTTTTTACATGTACGTAATTACACTGTCAAACATCTAAAAGTCTAGCCAAACAAGTAATAAACAAAAGAAATATATAGGAATAAATAAACAAATTCTGTAAAGTGTACTGTGAACAAAATGCAAACCTGCAAAGATAAACACTTAAGATTTCAGTGTATACTACACACTGTACACATACAATGTAGCTGCAGATGGCATATTGCTAAATGCTGCCTCGCCATGCTTAGAATGAACTTCAGATGTTATACAAGCTGACCTTAGAATCCAAGAGGTCTATTGGGTTCATATTCTACAAGTGTATAAGTGTGTTTGGTCATAGGCCATTGAGTGATGTATAAACAAGTAAAAGCACTTTAAAATCAATTCTGTATGTGACTGGAAGCCAATGTAAAGAGGACTGTGGTGATGAGCTCAGTTTTTGGTCAGAATCCTGACAACAAAACAATCAGTATTAACTGCAGCTGTCTAAGGCAGCTTTTTTGTTTTAGGCGATGTTGATAAGGAAACTATTGCAGTCTTATATTTGGTCACGGACAAGCAAATTAAATGATGTTTTTATAGATTAAATCATGTATTTCTGAAGAACACATTTCCACATGGACATTTTTTAAATATGGTGACTAATAATCAAACTTAATATAGATAACATTTAAAACGTTCAGAACAATTCAGAAGAAATGTTACAAGAATTACATTTGTCAGAATTAATTATGCCCAAATTATGCTGGAAAACCTGTAATGTGATTTAGTTAAATGAAACTAAAATTTGAAACATTTACATTTTTCTCTTAAAGTAAACAGCCCCTGTCTACATAGTACAGCTGTTCTCTGGAAATGAAATGAGCCTGTGTGTACAATTTGTCATGCTTTCTATCTTTTTTGGAATTTTAGAAAGCCACTTAATTGAATTATTCAGCTCTGTGAGGCTACAAACTGAGAATAAACCTCTGATCTGATCATGGGTAACAAGTAACAAAATAGTTTCTGGATATGTCTTAAATGTCACAGAAAATGATTAATTTGAACAAATAGAGTAAAATCTCATAAGAAAGATGATAAGCATGAAGTGAAAACTATTTGATGGTTAAAGGTTAGTGATTTTCATAATTGACATAGTTGAAATAATTTTCAATCCCAGCGGCTTTTCAGCTGTGAGAATGTCATATAAAGTGTCATTGAAAGAAAGACATTGGATAAAACATTTTGAAGATAAAACATTTTTGGTTTGAAATGAAACACAAAAGACAAAATAAGAAATGATTTCATTTATAGAACCTTTCATTGATAGAACATTTTAAAATACTTTTATGTATTATTTGTGATGTATTTTTATGTATTCTGCGATTTATGTTTTTTATCATTCAGTGTAAAACGCCCTCTTCACTTGCACACACACACACACACAAACTCACACACATTTACATATATTACATTTACTATATCTATCTAAATGGGAATTTTTAGACTATAGAATTACATTGTTTCAATACACAGCTAATTAAAAACACTGTAACCTTATCCTACCAGAAACATTTTTGCATTTTTACAAATCACTAAAAAATCACTTAAGCCTCCAAACACAACCCATCTGCCCACTCCCCAACACAGTCTCCTATATAAACAAAAAAAAAATAATAATACAATAATATATTTATGATTTATGAAGTCTTAAAGTGGGCATCAATTTGATTTCATCTAGCAGTAACATGACAAATTTTTATTTCTGAGAGCACAGCCTCTCAAAAATGAAGAACTAACCTCTCCTAAAGATGAAGGTTTCATATGTCTCTGGTTTCCATGACAATTATTTTATTAACCTGTTGTCGTGGTTTCCACTTGAGAGAAGAGCTCTCCAGGGGTCAGAGGTGACCATCTAAGCCAAATGAAAAAAGTTTGTGAGTGTACATGCACACACATAGATTAATGTATTTTTGCTAATGCCCTTTTAAAGCGTCTATTTGTGTAAAGATTGAGATATTAACATGTTGTGTTTAAGTATTGATGTGCCTACAGGCAAAAACAACTCAGTGTGAGAGACAATTTTGTCTCCATATCACAGTTGGCAGCCTGTGTGTGTGTGTGTGTGTGTGTGTGTGTGTGTGAGTGTGTTCTGTTTCTGCAGTTGGCAGCTTGTAAAAAGCAGATTTTCTTTTTTCAGCTCATCACGCTCAATCTCTTCAAGCGTCTCGTGGATGTCACTCCTCGCAAACACTTTCTATTCTGTTAACCCTTTGTTTGGTATAAACAGAGAATGTTTACAGTACATACTGTATAAGGCAGTCACAAAAAGAGTGTAATTGAGCAGGGCAGAGCAGGCATGTGTGTGTGAGTGGGTCAGTGGGTAGGTTTGGTTGTGAGCTGGTGCTTATAGATTGGTTCAGACTCTGAGATTAAACCTTAAATATTACAGGTTTAATCCCATAACAGCTAGGATGTGTGAATTAGACCATTACTAAAGGATCTTTATCTCTATTGTGCCCTTGAGTGAGGCACTTAGAAACCTCATGGTGCTCCGGGGGGAATTGTAGCAGGATATAAACATTATGTTGCTTTTAAAAAAGATCCACAAAATATTTATTCCAACTTGAAATAGTGTTAACAACCCATTGAAATATCTTCCTGTAGCTCAACTGGTCACGGGTTTGATTCCTATGGAATGCACATATTGATAAAATGCATAGCTTAAATGCATTGTAAAAGGCTTTGGATGAAAGTTTCTGCAGAATAAATAAATGTAATGAGCTTTCTATTTTAATAAGATATTAAATGAGGGAAAATGTAGGGCTGAGCCTACAGTCAGGGATTGATTGTATTGAATAGTGGGCGTTACGTTGCTCTCCAGAATGGAGCCAGATTGTTGGTGGTCTAGGCTGAATAATAAGGGAACTGGTGAGTCAGCTGACAAGGGAAAGTGTGTCAGGAGCAATGGATTGAAATTTAATTTGTCCTAATAAAGTTTTCATCAAAGATTTTGATTTAATGTTGCCTCTAAAGGTGTCTTACAGGTCTATGAAAAATTTTAAGCAAATATAAAGTCTTCCTAAGTTTCTTGATTTTAGTTAATGACAACAGCTTTTAGTGGCTATTGCATCAGTCCATTGTGTGTGTATGTGTGTCCTGTTGTCAAGTCAAGTGTATTGAGTTTGTCACCTAGACAATAGCTCCTATAAGGTATGAAATATTAAATACCATATAAAATGAATATTTTAATTTTATAATATTTTGTCCTGTAAGAAAAACAATAAACAAACATCTCCACTTGTTTGTGTATGTGTCTGAAGACCCCTTAGCTTTCCCACGGCATCTGGTCTGGTCTCATTCAGCTCTACAGAGAGAGAGACAAAGAAAGAGAGAGAATATGTTGGGCAACAGAAGCATAATGCATCTTCTGAATATATGTAAAGATGCTGCCATTTGATTTAGACCGACTCCCACATCTCACCTTAAACCGCATAAAAGACACATAGATAAACACAGCAGGGCAGATGTGGGTCAGTGTATTTTCTTTATGGCAACTTTTCAGAAAGGTCACACGCATCCAGGTGGGCTTTCTGCTGCTAAGAGTCGCCTGTGTAACAACTGTGGATCAGACAGGGTCAGTGTCTCCTACCAACACAGCCTCAAACAGGATGAATTATGGTATGTTCTTGCCGTAATATTAAAAAAGCCTTAGATTTTCATATAAATGTTTTCTGTTTGGGAAGTGTTTTTAATAAATGAAACATTGGGAAGCACAAGTATATAAATATTTATCTGCTATGCTGTTTCTTCTAAAAATTCCAGCTATTTTACAGCTGGAGAACACAGTTTAACTAAAATTAAATCACTCACATGCACACATACACACACACAAATACACACACAGTGATCTAATTAAATGTTGTGATCTTCTGCATCCTCTTCTAAAATGTTCTGTATATAATAGTGATCACTCGGCACTGTACGAAATTTCTCCACTGTACGAAATTACATAAAACATGCAACTCTTTGTTTGAATGTAAAATTTTGCTCTGTGTATGAGCCCTTTGTTATTGGTGACCACAAAAAAAGTTTTCAATTTGTAAAATTACAAAAAATGTGCTTTTACACAGTAAGTGCAGCCAAATCTACACACGTGCACAAAACAAGTGCCCTAGATGTGACAAGAACAAAGTCGAACAAGAACCAATTCAAAGTCATTTGACCCATCAGGTTAATTCTGTCTGACTACAATTGACTGGTAGGTTACCTCACTCTTGTTTGTACCAAACGACACAAGGAATAAGTCACATTTTAAAACGGCTATGAAACAACACTGCCACCAAGTGGGCAGAAGATGCTTTGACTTGAATTTTTATATTACCTTTTATTTGCAGACATTGCAAGATACAATTTTTAAAGCTGTTATCAAGTAAATAAAATAAAAAGAAGTACTGCATCGGTTCGTTGTGTGATGTATAGATCATTTTGTGATTAATCGGTTATCACTTAAATCTTTGCAATATAACAGATACAGTGTGATCTGCGTTTTGTACAACTAATTGAAGCTCAGACCTATGTCTGTGTCAGACCAGTGCTGAACAATCACACGAATGTCATAGCTAATAAAACATTTCCACTATCTCCAAAAAATAGATGCATTATTTGGTTATTATAACTAGCAGCCTATTATAAAACAGGAAGGAACATACGCCGAGGTGAAGTGTAGAGAATGGAGAATACATCTCCAGAATACATCTAAATGAATAAATGTAGAATGAATCTCTAAGTTCAAAAAGACAATAACGATAAGATATTGTTCTAATCCTGGCACAATACGGCAGGTGTCTTAATACATAAAGCGATTAACACAGAAGAAATCTATGATAGAATGACCAAAATTTGGTTAAAATGCTACTAATGATCTGTCGGTTACTACAGGTACAGAAGCCTATAGAGTCTAATTCCTATAGACTTTCGTTCAGTTGTGTATAGCTTGGTTTGTGTAAGCAGGTTTGGGAATAAAAACATGAAAGAATATAAAAGCTTAAAATGTTTAGGCACTTATCCATACAAATCCCATTTATTCTGCAATCCAATCATTATAAAACACGATCAAATATATTCATTAATTAACCTGCCACTGTTGCTTTCTAAAATGATGTATAAGATTACCATAAATAATGAATTTGTTCAGTTGATTAGTTCATTGACATTACCTATATGCTCCTTAAAAGCTGTTTTGTGGTTTGGAAAAAGAAATCGCATCTCCTGTGTGCAGGAGAAAGAGTGTGGCTGCATTGCTATGGCGGAAACGTTGCCGTGGTGATTACCAGTGCGCCGTGTCCCAGTATTTTGGGTTAATCGGCTGTGGGATCGTTGACCTGGTGACTAATGAGGATAAAACCTACTACTACTCTTAAATTCAAATTCAAAATCATTTAATTTTATTAACATTTAGTATTTTACAATTCTGAACGCTAAAACGGCTGAATACGGGAATGTGTCAATGTATTTGAATGAGCCAAATGATGACAGTGGATTCAACAGCTGTTATTACAATGGTGTTGTTTAGCAAAAACAAACAAAACACCCACCCTCTGTCTGCAAAGAATTTTTGGTAAAACAGTAGTTTTACTTTTTGTAGTGATGGAAGCAGAATGAAGGAAACAATCAGACTCACAATTTACTTCTTCAAACATGGTGAGTGTAGGTGCATCAGTAAGGTCTCTCCATTGACCCTTAGACAATACTTAGAGTTATCCCCTTCAAATTTTCATTGCCGGAATCTCACATACTCAGAAGCCTAAAATATCAGTTTTGTTACCAAATTCTTCCGTTTAACTCCAGCGTGACAGACATGGATTTCAGAATTGCCCACCTTTATACTGTGAAAAGTGCCATTTGATAGACCATAACATTATTGTAAAAACACAATTGTAATCTAAAGAAAGTAAACTTGGTTTAATAGGGGTTCTGGAAAGGAACTTACAGAACCCATTACACTTTTACAAAAAGCCTCTTTAAAGCTAACTTAGATATTAGTTTTGTATTGAAAAACTTGCTGTTTTCTGGTCATCACATTACTGAGGATTGACTCAGTGGACCAAAGACTTCCTTTCAAAAACAAATGGAAATAAGACAAAATTACACACCAGCTGGCGAAGTTCAACAATGAAATCTATTTTAAGGGCATTAGAATAGATGGAAATTCTATCCAGGGAAATAAACTTTGTGTCAGAAATGCACACAGGGCAGATCAGTTTCTTGTAATCTGCCTTGCATTGAGAAAGAGGGTCATCCTTCCTCCTTCTAAGGCAGTAAATTCACTAAAAACAAAAATATACCATTAGTGGATAATAGCTAAAGCAGACCAGCCTTTTGGAAATCACATAGATTCAAATGTACATCCAAGTCAAACGAAAAGTGGAATTTTCTCTTATAAAGCAAAATGATATTGATTTGAGCTGTTGCACCATACATTTATTACTTTTGATCTTTCAATTTATGATCACATAAAAGCAGAACAGGACAACAAAAAAAATTCCTTCATCCAAATTACTTCATCTTAAAATGCTTAAAGACATCCGCAATACACAAGAAAGGTCTGCATGTTCTAACAGATGGGAAAACACAACTGATTTATTCATTTTCAAGACCAGATCCATATGGGAAGACTCTGAAAAATCCATTAGGGATCAACAAAGCAACAAGGTACGCTATCTATTAAATTCAGGCCTGTTAATGCACCTTTTGGTAAGTGCATTTATTAAACACAAGAATCTAGTGTACATCAATATTAGCAGAAGTGAAAGAACAGTTTTACAGCAGTTTAATAAATATTGCTTATTTGTTCTAAAGCTTTCATCATATCTAAAAAAGCAAAGCCAAAAAAACATTGACTACTGCATCGTTCCAAGCAGGAAGAAATATTCCACTTGAAGATTTTTAATGAGAACAGAAGGTCAACTTTAACAGATGAATTATTATTATTAAATTATTTTTTGAAGCATTTACTCCCAGGCTGATTTTAAAGGGGGAAAACATTTCCTAAACAAAAAACCTCACTGCAATTAAGTATTTTATGCAGCACAGAATCAGAAATCTCTGAAAGCACAGTGTGCTTGAGCCTTGAAAATGAAGATATTTATTATGTGAAAGCTTTCAGTCTACAGGCACATTATCAATTTGACAGAAAGAGAAAAGGAACTCTCACGAAGCCATCATGTACCATCAAAACCATCATTAGGGACCATCTGATGATAACACGAGTCATAGCAACCCACACTCACATATGTGCATGACTAGCAACAAAGTCTTTTGATGAAGTGCCTGTTCATTTAAAAACACTTTTTTTCACCTGTATAGTAAAATGTTTGTGTGTACGAGTTCTTTCTATAACAAAGGTTTCTTTAATAATTTAGAACTAACATTGCATGTAATGTTTGCAAATGTAAAAAGTTAATTGCAAAAAATGTAGTTACATCTTTAGAGACACTGAGCTATTTTGGAAAGGTGGTTATATGACAAACTGGTTATGTGGCAAGATGGTTATATATTTTTTGCAATTAATTATTAACATATAATATGTTATTTAACAATTATAATTGTTTGCCCCCTTTTAGTTTATATGTTTATTTTAATTAAAAGTTAAAGTTAATGCATATAAAACTCAAAGTAATAACTCAAAGACACCGATTGTGGGTTTGTTTGCTCTCATTTAATCTTTAAATCTAAAAAAAAAAGATCTTAACTTTTCATTTTTAAAGCACTAGCAAAAGAAGTAAAATGCACAAGAGTGGAAAGAAAATATTTACATAACGTTCACGTGTTCTCTCAATACAGTTTTATGGGGCATGTGTGTGTATGTATGCACGTATGAGTGTCTGCCTGTGTAGATTTGGCAGTAAGATATTAGTTCAGATATTCAAACAACACACTGATATCAGTCTTGTCTCTTTGAGCCTTTACAGTTTGTGTGGAAGTCATTTTTTGGTGGGAACACCTTCAGAATAATCTTCCAGCACTCCGTTGAGATGATCATTGTGCGTCTTGAACCGTCTCTTTCTCTGTGTTCCTGGTTTCTTCCTCTTCTGAATGGGCGCCTGTAATAGGCCATCACAAATCGCATCAATCTCATGGCAACTATTCATTCTCTCAAATACACATGAACCAGCCAATCTAGAGTGTGTGCTTGTGTGTAAATGTTTATCTGTATGTGATGTGTGTGAGAGCTATAACGCACTATTTTCTTTGGTCCAGTCTCCTGCATGGATGAAATGCCCTGTCTCTTCAGGTAATCTTCAATTTTCTCCTCATCTATGGAGTCCACAGGGACGCTGCGCCACAGTTTCTGGAACTCTGAAAAACAAATAACACTGACGACACAATCTAGATGCTCTGTCTACATTTTTAGATGAAGGCTAACTCTGACTCAAGATTAGTGTTGTATCTGCAACACACAATTAAAGTATGTGGAACAGCATACAAATGTGAATTTTTATTGGTAAGTAATTCTGGTTTTATTTATAAATATATTTTCTCTATATATTTTTGTGTAAGATACACACATACAGTGGAGATCAAAATTAGAGAACAACCCTTTACCCTAAGCTCCAGAGTCACTGCTTAGTCTTTTCTGAAGTCACAGTAACAGGAGGAAAGTGTGTTTTTAAGCAAAAAACTTAAATTAGATATTAGAAAAAACACTAATCGAAATTAAAGAACACTTTTAGATACCAGTTGCTGGTGTTAACCTGGCACCTAGTGCTAATTTCCTTAATTATGTGACAAACCCCATTTAATTGACAGCCTAACTTTTCACTAATTTGCAAGATGGTGAGCCATTCTACAGTCAGAATGGTTGTCCTTCAAAATGTGGAAAATCCCATCACACAGCAAAACAGGTAAAGCAATTCCCTGAAGCTGAAAACATTGAAATAATGAAATGGCCAGCCCATACTGCTGATCTAAACCCGATTGAAAGTCTCTGGTAAACAAAGTTATGGCTTAGAAACCCACTACAGTCACCGAACTGAATTCTTTAAAAATTCTTTACTGCTGTAACCTTTAGAAATTTTAATTGTTTTCCAAAATTTTGATCACTGTGTGTTCCACAAAAGGTTTTTTTTGTTGAAGTCCCATGGTTATTGTATAAAACAATAGTTCTGTTCTAGTGTGGTATAGCCACAAGTGTTCTCTAATATATATAT
>JBAJNP010014991.1:0-10394 GCA_036877545.1 Yasuhikotakia modesta | reverse complement strand
AAAACTACATGTTCCAATTGACCCCCACCGTCAATTCATTGTTGCAATTCAAGTTATGTTGCAATTCATACTGTAGGTGTTGTTTGGTCACTTTATATCATTATAAAATTACTCTGATGGTTCTTTTGTTAAAAAATATATACACAAATATACACAAATATTGCTCAGTATTTTCGTTTTATTGGGATTACAGGCCTGAATTATAATACAAGCAATCAGCCCACAGTCAAAACAGATTATTGAAAAGCTGACTGACAGAAGTATTCTTACCTAGTGGTTACCCTGGCAACACGGCAACTTTCAGTCCTACGTCAGTACATACACACACTCCATGTCTACAAAAGACGCAGCGATACACAGATACACACACACACACTTGCACAGGCATAAACAACCAGGTAAATAAATTCACCAGGTAAAAATAATAACATCAGGGTTATAGTCATTAGACAGATGCAACATTAACACACACACACACACACACACACACACACACACACACACACACAATGAAAAAGCATCAATGAAAAATAAGGGGAGTAATGTACTGCCAATGTCACAAACTGATAATAAAAAGAAACACAATTCTGGATATAAATGATTCCTTAAAAGGCACTTAAGACAGAAATGACAGTTTGGAAAGAAAAAGCTGGTGGCTGTTTTATGCAAGTGTGTGTGTGTGTGTTTTAACGTTTGCATGTGTTTATCTGGCTCTGAATGTGCAGTCAACCTCACTCACATACTAAGGCAAGTCCAAACATAACACAAACTAAATAAAATATTCACCAACGTTAACTGAACGTTACATAGTGGTTTAAAATAAAAAAGACACCTAGAGCTACATGATCCTTCAGTTTATAGCAATGCATAGGTGATTTTTTTCCAAGACATGTCTGCTTGTCTGAATAATAATAGCTTCATATTGTAAAGTTCTATTGTGATGGCATCCAAAGATTAGAGGAAGGATACATTTGTAAATCTGTGCTCAACAGCCATAATGAATGACTGACAGGAACAAACAGGTTGCATAATATAAACGTATTTGGTCTCAGAAGCTTTAGCCATGTTTCACTCATAAATGCACGATTTGGGTTACCAACAGAACTAAAAATAAGGAAACATTGTACAATGTAGATTGTGAGGCAAAATGATCCCAGTACAGTGGTTTCTTAAAACATTTTACAACTTGTGGAAGACACTCCACCAGTCATCCCATAATAAGTGCTGGGAAACACTCTTGGTACACTCTTCTGTGTACACATGTTGCCACTAGATGTCATATTGCTCAAAAACAGCAGCATTTCAAAAAGCATAGTCAACATTCCACCAATACAATGGCTTGCAACGATTTGCATTTTTTTGCTCAAAGACTGTGTGTTGAAAAGCCACAGCAGATGTGCATTGAAGTCTTAGTTTGTGATGGTGTTTTTGCTTTGGGGACTCATCACTCGCTAATGCGAGGCACAGCTGCTTCAAACTTAAGTTGTGCTACGGGTTGCTTGGCTTTCACTAACACAGGCAAAGAGCCACACACAGATCTGCACTCATAAGGCAACTCCATTCATAAGTCTAGCGGGGGAAGCCCATAAATGCTGTGTCATTTCAGGTTAAAGGCCATTAAAGGTCTCTCTTCTCGTCTCTGCCAAGGGCTCTTCTTGTTCTCATCCTCACCGCTGTCGTCAGGGACCGCCAGGTTGTTTGGCCGGTTATTGCTTGTGTGCATTTGAGTGTCTTCAGTCCTAAACACCTCATTGATTGTCCCTGTATCTTCTTCTGTCTCATTCACAGGCTCAGGTAGAGAAGGTGCTGAGGGAAGCTGTGGAGAAAGATGAGGGGTTGGGGGTGAGGGGGTCTCCTCATCTTCCTCCTCTCTCTCTTGTTCCTGCAGAAGAGGCTGAACAGAGGTTTCTTCAGGGCTGCAGACTGGAGTGGGGCTGCCGCTGCTGCTGTCACCAGTATTACCAGTTGAATCTTCTATGAAAACCAGAGGTGTGTTTTCAACAACTGGCTGTGCAGGCTGAGCTACATCCTCAGCTTTGACCCCATCTTGAACCTGAACTCTGCCAGCGTCACGAACACGCCGTCCCGGGGTGAGGTCACTCAAGTCCACCCCGGAGTCCAGACTGGCATCGTTGCTTCCTACACAGCTGTTGTTGCACCCAGCCCTCTGCAGGTCAATGTAGGAATGACGGATGTGTGCGTTGGAACGTCCGTCCAACGATACAAACCAAGCTCTCGGGTGAGGGAGGGGTTTTCCTCCTCGAAGCGCCATCAAAGTCTTTTCAGCAAGGAGTTGATCTTCTCCGTTCATCTGCACAACATCTAGGCCTGCCTGACTGAGAGAGTTGGGAATGGAGAGATCTGCAGGAATAGCTGCCGTCTGAAGTTTCCACGCCTCCACTCCACCTCCATGGTCTTCCCCTGCTCCTTGTGTTCCTCCTCCTGGCTCTCCTTTGAGCCATGGGTGCTGCACTTGCCCCTGAGGCTGATGGCATGCGCTAAGCTCTGCTTGGATGCTTTCCAACTCACTCTGTTCGTCTGATTGCAAAAGCAGCGCCTGTCCAGAAAGGGGGTGTGTCCCAGGAAGACGCATGTAGTGGGCGGGGATTACAAGCGTGGGACGGGCTTTCCGATAGGTTTCTTCCCCTTGGCTGACCTGTAGCTCTGAGGTACAGCTGAGCAGAGCTCCAGGTCGTGGAAGGGGGACAGGACGCTCCAGGTGGTCTACAGAGCGAGACAGCATATAATCAACAGGTCGACGTTCGGTTCCCTGCTCCCTCTCGGGCGACCCAGCAGGGCTTGTAGATGAGGCTGAAACAGGAGAGAGACGAGGATCACGAAGGCTTGATTTGCTTTCTGAAGACAGACGTCCTGCAGAAGTGGTATAATGTAAAGGATGGGGTGATGAGGATGAGATGGACATCTGAAGAGGATGAACTGATGAAGTCGCGATAGAGGTATAGCTACGCCTATAATCCCCGCGTGCTGGAGAAATATCATAGACCTTGGAATGGTTAGAACAAGCTGATTTAGGTGGAAGTATTTCAACCGAGTGTTTATAGTGGTTGGAACCTCGACTGTGGAGCTCGCCCTGTGAAGATACAAGCTCAGTGGTGGAGGAGTCGTAGGGGGTGGGTTTAAGCATAGGTGTGTGCATGTCCGGCTCCGCCCCATTGTGGTCGAGGTGAGTCTCATTGATGAGGTTTAGGTGGGACATAGATGTAGCCTGGTCTCGTTTAGAACTATCAAGAGCCGACGACAACGTGAACTTCCTGTGGATGGGACGCAGGCGGTGACACTTCCTCCTAAAAGCATGGAGACATGTTTATCTTGTCAGAATTTTACATTTGGAAGCACCGCAACTCATAAATATTCTCAAAAACACACACTCAGCATTCTCTGAGATATTTTTATTGTGGTTTGTGCTTCCTCTGTTAAATAAAGACACACACCTGCAATAATAGAGCAGAAGGCAGAGCAGGAAGAGCAGAATTAGGCCCATGCCTCCTAAAATGGCCAGCAGGAAGACGGTGTGATAAGTGCTTATGTCCTTTGCCACCACAGGACCTACAACAGAACATATACACATATTTGGTCATCATATACAGGAAACCACCCATTCACTTCCTGCGATTATACATTTTAATTGACCTCCACTTCACAATATCCATTAGTAACACTTCAACAGTAGAAATTTCCTATAAAGATCATTTTTAAGCTGAAAGTCGCCACATAATGACAATCTGCAGCCGATATAAATAGCAGTGCAAATGTGCCAACAAATTTAGAAGTCAATATCTCAGTCTGCTGAAAGTACTTCTTCATCCGCCCATCAGACTCCTCTCCAGCCATTAATGGATATATAAAAGGTCAAATATTGCAGAGTCATCTTTATTTGGAAAAATAGGGAACTGAATAAGGAACTAAAATGAATAGGAAAGAATAAGCATTACCTGTATTTATAGGAGACATGGCTGCCACCCAATAGCCAAGCTGAGGGGCAATGTAAGTGAGAGTTAACTGTTTCCCCTCTTTATGGACGTATCCCAGACTGCTCTTTAGCCAGGCCCCTGCAGAGACACACAAACACAGTTACTTACTGACTGACTTACAGTGGGGTATAAATGAATTGGATTAAATACATTTTTTCATATATTAATTTCTTCATATATTTCAATGTATTTGTATGAATAATTTGTAGATTAAAAAAGGTTTACCTAATAAATTACACTTCTTCACACTTATATAATATCACACTTATATTGTTTTTGGTAATATGTGTTAATGTTTATTTTCTAGTTACTGTTTATTGTTTAGGCATCATCAGGTTTTGCCATAACTGTGAAAATCATGATAACTTAAAAACATTTAATTCATTAAAAAAAACTTTATTATTTCCAGGAGGAAACAAAAAAACAAAAGCATAAATATTTATCACAAACAATCTAAAAAAATCATGTTAAATGTTTATTTCATACTCCATTTGTAATTCAAAAAGCGCTACATCAGGAGAATGTAAAATAGAAGCATTTATGGGAGTGGTTTTATACCTGACATAAATGTGTCCACATTATCAATATAAATTAAATATAAAGCGCAGTTAGAACACTCACAGCATCTCTAGTTCTATGTTTAGTCAGTCATGTTAAGTGCACTCAATATACTGACTAGATGTTTTGACAGTTGTTTTGCAGGGTCAGGCAAGGATTATAGCCACAGGAAGTGCCTTTGTCAAGATCTAACTCTGAGCTGTCATGCCATATCAGTTCACACGAACAACTCTAATGTGACTCATGAGTCTGAATCAAGTGTTTCCATTAAGATTTTCTGCTTCAATTTCACATGTAAACTGTTACGTACGACAATACATTTGAAGAAGAGCAATGCTTTTAATAACCACTTAGTGGCAGTGTATATTGAGGAAATGATGCTGATAAACTGATGAATGAAAATATGTTGCAGCAAACCTAGACACGCACGCACGCACGTCACACACACAGCGTGTTGACGCATGATCAATTGCCTGTATTCACATGCAGTTGTTTGCACACGTGCAGCATCACACACTAACGTCACAGCACATCTTCCCACACTCACACAAAGCAGAACTGCGCTATCTATCAATCTGCCAGCTTTGTTTGAATTGCTTTGTGCTCTGCATTACGTAAGACATCTCTGCCAGTTATCATTTCACAATATATTTACTTAAGTTTCAAATGCACGGCTTTTGATTCCATTTCCATTGTTCTGAGTTAACCACAAACCATATTCAGCCCAGCAGAACCTACAGAACATTGTACATGTCAAGCAAAAATGATGACATATTGCTTCCCATCCTGGGAAAAAATATGTACATTAAGGATATGAACAGAAGTGCTCTGGGTTTAGTAGAATAAGTTAGACTATAATACCTTGTCCAACAGACTTCCATTATAAGTGCATGAGGGATAAGTTAATATCTTTTCAGTGATGGATCAACTGAGATCCATCAGCCTGATTCCTTAAGGGTCTATTACAGATGACAAGACAATGAGGACACTAAAGAAACATCTATATTTATATGCTGTGTGATGTCTGAGGCATTTTAATCTAGTTTTAATACTCACTAATGTCTCTATCTTGCAGTGCACTGGACAAAACACATCTCTCTACCCTGAGAGAGGAAACAGAGTTAGTGCCAGTCACTGTTTTTCACCTTGTTCTCTGTTTACAACTAGCTGCTAGGAAACAACCTTAATAACAAAGCAGACTAGAGACAGGGTCTGATGTTATATGTCTCTATAGATCTGTTAAAAAGTCTTTAAAATAAACAAATTCCAAGAAACCTCTTGTTAAATCTGGGTTAGTGCGACTGGAAAAACATGATATTGAAGAACAGGCACCGGCTAAAACACAAACAACTACAGCGTTCTCCACACCATTTGGTCACAGAAGATCAGTTTGTGACTGGACAAAGATTTTATGAAGCATTTTATAGAGATTTTTATGACATTACACTTACAAGCAGCTATTTTAAACCCATAAAAATGTAAGAGTTGAACAAAACTATTACATTTACATTCTCAACAAAACATGGAAAGAATGGCTCTTCAGCAATTGATTAATTTTCAACTAATTCAACCAATTACTTTTCAGTTTTCAACTAAAACCTCAAAATTACTATTTTAAAATTCAAAACTTCGGATATTTGTAGACTGCGGTGGCGCAGTAGGTGATAATGTTTGCCCTTGCATATGGTTAAGATAAATATTAAGTTTTCAGAGGGTTCCTTATGCAAAAAAATAGCTAAAAAGGGACATGCAAATTAAAGAACTGATTTGAAATGTACCAGTAATAAAAATCAATACCGACATCTCATGTTATCATTTGAATACTTTTTAAACAACTGTTGCCAGCTGTGGTGTCTTGCTAGGAACAATCTGCTAAACCAAACAGAACAGAAAAAACAAGATGCACCAATTCCTACAGCGTGACTGTACTTCTGTTTGTTTATGCTGGGTTTCATACACGATTAGGAATTACAGCTGGAATTATGTAGGAAAGATGTGTTCCAATGCAAACCTATGGTGACTTAAACAGTCATTACATAAACAAAAAAAGTAATGCATCAAAGCAGAAAAATTAAAGGTTTATTACATCTTTTCACACTTTTGTTCTCCACCTGCAGAGCCACACCTGACAGTAGAAACAGGCCCGAAGTCTCAAGCTCAGTTTTGCAGGCAGGTAGAGTTTAAACAGAAGACATGTAGCCCAATCGGTTTTGGTTGGAATCAGAGCAATGATCATCTTACTCTACTCCTAGCCACAGTGAAATTATGGGATACTTGGAGTTTGTTGATTTATGAGGAAAACCCCTTGGTCTGGATCAACCGCAGGGGCTGTGGGTTCATGGTAGGACAAACGCTAGGGTATTTCCGAGAGCCGCCGTGCTTTTACACTTCAAACATCAACAGATGTCGTTGTGATGTCACTCTGCACTCCAAGTATAAATAAAAATAAACCCGTAATACAGCAACTGGACTTCAAAACAACAAAGTAGGCCTGTGGACCATCGTTCAGCGGAGAACTGCCATATATAATGCAATGAAGAATGCAGACCTGTACGGCAAGATAATAAATTGTTTTTTGTGATGCTGCCCATCTTCCAATTCTCAGCAAATTCAGTTTTTCAATGTTGTGACGCATTATTTAGAAGTTAAGAAAACAGAAGATTCTTACATCCCCAACAAAGAGTAAAACATCTTAAATTAATGAAAAACATCTTCTAAACAAAACCTTTCACACCATCAACACAAATGATGGTGGAACATTTTAAAACATGAAGCAATACATTTACAAGTGGTGTGTGTGATTCAAACACACAAAAATGCCTCTGGAAAAGATGAAAACAACTCCATAAAGTTGGATTATAAGAACTATATCTCAGTTTTGGATTAGAAATAAAAACCATTGTGTGAAAACGGCGTGTGATTTGGATTTGCATTATTCTGTGGGTGTATTATTTGATTATGAGCCTTTTGAACAATTTTCCTTTTCATACCACAGAGAGCTGAAATCTGCATAATCTTATAAAATAACTGCTGAAAAAACTGCCATTTTTGCAAAGCTATAAGAATGTCTTTCTGCTTGGTTAGGAAGACGATCTCTTCCCAAATTGCAAAGGGAAAAACAACGCTGCACTAACTAATTCATTTAACTTACGAATCTGGTGTTGAAAAACTCCAGTCAGTTTCTCTCTGCTTGCCAACCATGATCTCAGTAACCCTCTTTCCATCAACACCCCTGCAGGTCTTAGTTAAATATTCAAACACATTCCAGCTCTATTCCCACTTAGCTGAGGTTTGAACACTTCCTTCTGACAGGAAAACAGGAAACCTGGAATGTTCTGTAGAAATTCAACCTCTCTTTCTTCTCACATACAAACGAATAGGAAAAGCACTTAGCATCTTCGGTGTGACAGTTCATGCTTTAAACAGATAAGTGTGTGTGTGTGTGTGTGTGTGTTATACACTCACCCAGTTTAGGGTCAAATCTCCAGGCAGGGATGTGATCATTCTCTTTCAGGTCACTGTCTGCAGGAAGAGGCACACTCACACTGATTGGCTCACTGACATGAAGCTCCGCCCCATCACTGCCCAAAAGATGGACACTGATAGCAGCTATAGGAGTCAACTCAAACTTTCGATCACCCCCTACCAAAGAATGAGAGAGACAGAGTGTAAGAAAACAGAGGATGTAGGGGCTACCAAGTAAAATAAGAAAAGACTGTTAAAATTTAAATTTAAAAAGTAAATAAAAAGCTTATGTCTCTTGTAAAAGCTGGACAGTTTTGGAACATGCCATCTCTCTTACCAGTTCTATAGAGCTTATGATCATAATCATAAATTGTAATGTGTGTTTTGAAGTACATTTAGTAAAATGTACTATTTGGTTTAGAGTTGTCACAATGTACAATGTAAATCTGATTTATATACTGATAAACAGTTATACAAAATAGTATTAGTCACATAACCTACCCATTATAAAAACCACACTGGAAATGATTTATTAATCCTAAGAGTGACCTTGTGTGCGGCACATATTATTATAAATGACTGAACAACTTCTGTAATGGTTTAGCATAGTTAATTATTCAGTGCTGAAAAATTGCTTTCTATTAAAAAGCAGTTATTCTGAAACACAGTATTGATCAAGGTCGAAAATAGCTTGTCTACAGTACAATAAAAAGCCAGAAATGTAGCAATTTCATGCATGTAATGCTATTAAATATTTATCAAATATCAGAAACATTTTTGTTATGCTGGTTGCTGGCAAGTCTCTTCACATTCTGATAGCAGTCACTAGATAAAGTGTGTATGTTCTGTGTAAGGCAAAAGACCATAAAATGTTTGTCCAATCATTGCATTCGGTCTAAATGCAATGATAGGATGTTCTACTTGCCTGTCAAACTATGTATTTGCATATCTCTGCATACAGAGTTCATGTGTTTTGGGGGAGGCGTGGATATAGAGAGCACTTTCAAAGCTAGCTTGCTATTACTAGCTTCTCCAAACTTTCTGCATCTTAACTGTTAAGCCTGATTCTCAACCTGACAAGGTCAAGAGGTTCAACTCCCATGGAAGACGTAATTCGGAGGTCCTCAGATCTCAACTGTCTCTCTTATGGTACCTGTATAGTTGGGGTGAAGACCTTCCAGGTAGGGGAAGTACTGCGTGTCTTGAGAGGAACTGCTGACGGTGAGGAAGGCGGTGAGGTTGGTGTAGGTTGCGTTGGAAGGAAGACTCAAAGCTCTCCTCTGGAACTGAACCCACGGCTGCAGCTTTGAACCTACAAGAAGATACCAGAAACAAGCCTATGTTTCTGTAGATCTATGACCCCAACTGTACATCCATAACTAACATGCTGGATCACAGTCATAACATACGTTCTTCATCTCTGCCTCTCTTGTGTGGCTCAGCAGATGATGGAGTGTACAGTATGTAGTACAGCTGGGGTCTCCTGAGAGTGAGGTCATTATGTTTCCATCGCGGCTAATCTTACATACCATAGACGTGACACGCGGTCCGCGATACCTCACTTCATCAACTACCAGTGTAGAGCAGACAGCACCATTCACTATAATGGTAGGGCCGATCCGGACAAACAACTGATCCGGACATATGTCCCACACATGTTTGTTTTTTTTAAACAAAGTGGGGGATTTCCTTTGACTGCTATTGTTAGTACAATGAGCTAATGGAAATGTCTACCCTTTAAACCTTAGCCTTACCCAAACTGCTCTGCATTTAGATTTTTTGCCATTAACGTAGCATTTTGCATTACAGCTTTGTCTCCAATCTTGTTAGATGCAGCCTTTGTGGGAAGGTATTCTGAATAGTTGAATTATGTTAATTTAATCCACACAACCAATAGAATGTAAGACAATGGGATCAACCCCATCTTGTTAATGGCTCCACAGTCTGTCCACCAAAGATACTTTAGTCCCCAGAGACTCTCATATCTTATTTCTTTGCCCCACATTCTAGATCCCTTTACTTTAAGTATGAGTGAGTGTCTCATGCCTGCATAAGCATTACACTCATCTATACTGTCCTTGATCTTAAATTTCACGCTCATCACACACACCTGCAGTAGAACCTGCAACAATAAACCAAAATATGAAGGTTTTTCTAGTGTAGGACTGAATGTTGAGAGCTGAGAAGGTAATTTGTTGTGCATTTCTGAGAACGGTCCTGTGCTGACTCAATGGTATCTGTGAGTGAAAGGTGTGTGTGCTTGTGTGATAAATGTTTTTAGGGGACAGAACTGGGGACCCGCTCTAAATGAGAGTGCAGCAGTAGTGGTCCCCGGAGAACCATAAATCTGTCTGTCTCTTAACATATATCACAGACACA
>JBAJNP010014990.1:0-10394 GCA_036877545.1 Yasuhikotakia modesta | reverse complement strand
TGAGTGTGTGTGAGTGTGTGTATGAGTGTGTGTGTGTGTATGAGTGTGTGTGAGTGTGTGTATGAGTGTGTATGAGTGTGTGTGTACCGTCGGGGCTGGGTTGTGTCTCCTCCTGTATGAACAGGTCAAACATCTGCGTCTGTATGAAGAGTCTGATGAAGTTCAGGTGGGATCTGAGCTCCCGATCCCGCAGCTCTTTAAGAGTTGTGAGAAATGACCCACAGTCTGAATGAAGATGTCGAGAAACGCCTCCGACACACACACACACACTCTCTCTAGCATTAACCCTATTAATATAATTATGAATACATTTTAAGATAATACAATAATGTTGATCAACTAATCTCTGGCCACGCCTCCTGCCTTTCAACCAATCAGGCAGCGCCTCAGCGCGAGCGTCCCGTTACGCGCTGAATATTCATGAGGCGCGTCCTGGACGCAGCAGCGCCACGTCGACAGGCATGAAGTTACACTGATGGGTAAAAGTGCTTAAAATCCCGTCTGATGCCCCACAGTCTCTACAGCGACAGACATCTGATGAGTACACAGACATCTGATGAGTACACAGACATCTGATGAGTGAGAGGGAGACAAAGATGGTGAAGGTGAGGAACTGGCGTGTTTTAAACTAAGACAATAACACTGATCTGACAGGAGCAGCGCAAACGTCTGAGATGTTGTTGTTGTTGTTTTGGTGTCATTTTTTCTACAGTGACAGGATGTTTATTTGTTTATTTTGCTAACATTTGCTGTAACGAGTTTGTGATGTTAAATGTCTCAGTTTTTAACACTCATATATTTGTATATATGGATGTAAGATATGTCAGCTCATAAATCTCATGAAATGTGTCATTACATTATTGACAGTTATGCACTGATCTAAGTAACGGGATCATTCTGCTGCATGTATAAATGCTGATATCAGTTTCTTGTGTGATAGTTCATGTCCTGTTTTCTCTCTGTTTTTAGAGTGTAAATTCAGACGTTCAGCTGAGCAGCCAAACATATGCTGTAGAAACAGAACAAACACACACACACCCCGAACCGCCCGCAGGTACACACACACACACACACACACACACTCAAAAGCAGGTTGTTGTGCAGATTTGCCAGGTTCTGCTGTTACTCTCACACACTCCTCAGAGATGGGCTGCTGTTTGCTATTTCTGTGAGTCATGTTTTGTCCCGGGAATATCTGGCTTCTGCTTTGAGACGTTCCGGTGTTCTGGGAATTCTTGCAAGAGATGCATGTGACCTGTGTGTACAACAAACACTTGTTAGTACACAGTACACAAACACACAAACTGTATGGCGTTTAAAAGTAGATGTTTGATATATCTGTGTTTTGTTTTCACCTCCTCTTACTGTTCGCAGATGGAGGTAAGGAACACCCTGCAGCTCCACCCGGGGTGATTTGGAGGGTCACTGGCGGCCTTTTAACTGCCACAAAAGGTGTGATGGGAGCCACGGTGGGCGGAGTCGCATGGCTAGGTTGTAAAAGTCTTGAGGTCACCAAATCAGCTGTCACCACAGTGCCATCGGTGGGCGTCGGCCTGGTGAAAGGTGGAGTTTCTGCTGTGGCGGGGGGCGTGTCCACAGTGGGGTCAACGGTAGCCAACAAAGTGCCATTTACAGCAAAAAGAAAAGACAAATCGGAGTGAGGATGATGATGTCATTAATAAGAACAGAACGAACATTCGTCTGACATTCGTTTTCACATTTGAATGTGGCAGATATGTTTGACAATCACCAGCAGTTCATGAAGGGAAGTTTAGTTCATTGTATTATGTGGGTTTGTTTTGAGTTCATCAGTGATGTTTGCTGAACACCAGCACCTGCTTTATTTGTGTTTGTTTGTCATTTCCTGTCTGTGATCACATTTCATCACATGTTCCTACTGTGATGTTACAAATCACCGTTCCAACTATTTGAATATAATAAAGTCACAAAAGATTGCAGTGCTTGCATGTAGTCATTTCTGTAGGTTGAGAAACGGTTTGTTGCGTGAGTGACTATCAGACATACTCTCTGTTCTTCAGTTTGATCCATATTTTACACAGAAGCTGATGAAATTCTGTTGGTTTTAATCTGAAACCAGGTTCTGTTACTCACAGACCCATATGACACCAGCAGCACAAAAAAACGTTCAAATAATCTTTTATAGAAGTGTAAAAGTAAGATTAGGGTCAGCGGTCTTTGGAGCTACAAGCGTTTACATGTGTGCCAAATGCATCCATCAGTATCAACAGATAAAACGCCGATCAAAAGAGCCACAAAATGACACGTATTAAAACAGGTTTAAATATTTAAATATTTTATTTGCAGGAAGGTGAATTTCCACATACAAATAAACAGAAATGAGCTTTTATATGCCACCTTCAGAACAGCTACAAATATTCAGTAAAAAAATTAAAACACAAGCAGTTAAAATGTACAAGATTCAGCTGTCCTTTACAAACCACAGAGAATTCAAATAAAACAGGGAACATTCGGCTGGTTGTGAACGATGGAAGACTTTAAACTTAAAACTTTGACTGGAACAGATCAACTTTACTGTTTAACACTGAACACTTACTGTTTTAATCTCTGAACAAAGACAAGAAAACAATGTCAAAATATTCAGTCATCTGAAAAATTAAACGTACAAAGAGTTCAAAGGACCTCAGTGTGTCGGGCCGGACCGGATCATCATGTGACCCAGATAACAGTGTGTCTGAACCACTCGGACTTTAAATGACTCAGCATTAAGAACATATAAAGGCTCGTTCACGTCTCACATGAAACAGCGTCATACAGATTAAACTGAACTTTCACAGAGACGAGTTTCGGTTTGTAAGTGTGTGTTTCAGTTGTTGTTGTTGAATCATCTGACATTTCATTTGATTAAAAGACATTAAGGTTTAATGTCATGACAAAATTCAGACTTTTTACATTTTAATTTATAAACAATATTTTCAATATTCAATTAAGTTTTTTTCAAACAAGTGTGTGTTCGCTCTGAAGAGCAGTTTAGTGTTTAACACAAGAGGAGAGTTTATAATACAATATACAAATCCATCGGTGGGTGGAGCTTAAGAGAAGGCCACGCCCTTAGTGCCATCTCGTCTCTTCTGAAACAAACACATTGAGAACACATGACGGGTAATACTGATTAAAATCATTAACCATACAGACTCATGCTGCTCTCAAAATGCCGTCTAGAAAGGCAGCACACTACTTTCATCTTCTCACTGAAGCGTGAGCACGTGACACTCATAACAGAATGATCTCTGACTGACCTCATCATCCCGCCGCTGTACTTCCAGAGTTGAGGGGGAGGGGCTACTGTCACCCTGGCAACTGTAATGCGCCGCCTCACTTTCTCTCTTCACTGTCCCGCCCCCGACAGGCCCGCGTCCTGAACGCACAAACAAACGCTGTTGTGAGTTCACACTGAACAGATGTGATTTAGTCATTACTAGCTGCTGTTTTTTACCTGGCTGATGAGGGATGGCAAACTCGTGGGCGTGGCCTGTGGGAGTGATGTAGGGTGACTTACGGTGGCCTGCAGGAGACACACAGGAAGTGGTTTGTTCTTCACTCTGCTCCTGTCATGAACTGAGATAAGTCAGATGTTTTTCTCACTGTGAACATGTTTGTGTCTGCGGTGTTTCACTCCACTCGGCCCCGGCTGCTCCGGCCCCCCGTATGGCTCTCTCCTCCCCCCTGCTGGACACAGAGAACGTACAGCTCACTAACTCTCCTCCACCCTGACTGAAATCTCAGGAGACCTCAGGAGACTCACTGTGAGATCCTGCCGCGCCGCTACTGGGTCTCCGGCATGTGGGAGGCGCAGAGGCTCCGCTGCGTTCGGTCACAGACCGAACCACCTCTGTGTGACTGGACGGGACGGTGGCTAAGAGACCTTACAGACATGAAAGGAGGCAGAATCAGACACGGAAGAGTGAAGACCACGAGAGGTTTAGTGATGAAGAGGTCTTACTGAGTCCTCTGTATCTGGACAGCTGCTGGTAGATCTGCCTCATTCTCTCGATGTTCAGCCGGCTGGCCTCCGCATGGTTCACCATGGGTTTGGGGTAATCCACTCCGATCACGCAGCGGGCCGACACCTGCACCTCCTCCGGAGCATTCCAGGGATCATAGATGAACTTGGCTGGAAAATCTCGGAGGACAGGTAAGTAACGTCTGAAATGAGATGGAGAGATTAAACCGCAGCGCCTCATCACAACCTCCACAAAACCAGAACGCAACCACCGCACCCACAAACCCTGAAACATCAGCCCTTGTTCGGAGCTTCAGAAACCTTAAGATCAATGACTGAGTTCAGCTGCAGTAACCATTTAAGGAAGTAGATTTTACTACAATTCAAAATTCATTCAGAAAAGATTTAGTAAAACAGTCTTGCAGCATGAAATGACATAGTTCAGTTTCATTTATGTCTATTATTTCTTCATAAATAATGATTTCAGTCCATTTTAATTCATATGAACAAGGAGTGAATCCATTTCTCTTGATTCAGATTCACTTAATGACATGCGCATGTTTAACTGGTCTCAGTGAGGGTGTTGCGTGGTGAGGGTGCCCACCTGATGAAGTCTCCGTTGGGGTCTAACCTCCGGCCGAAGCCCACCGGACAGTAACAGTGAAAGAACTGCTGGAAGAAGGAGCTGCAGGAGAGACAGAGCCAGCTGCCCGCATTCACACTCCAGTCTGCGTCCAATAAGAGTTCCTCAAACACCTGCAGACACAGCAGCGGTTACCCTCGGACCCGCCACACGCCATTACCCATGAGGCTCTGGGGCCGCACCTTCATGCCCTCCTCCCAGCTGATCCACAGGTCTCCGCGGGTCAGGAAACAGGCCACGGCGTGACGCGCCAGATGATGAATCCAACCTTCCTGACGCAGCTGAGTCATGATGGCATCGATCCAGGGGAAACCTGTCTTGGCTTCGGCCCACTTGGCCAGTGCCTCTGGATTCCTGTCCCACGGGATGCGGATGCAGATGGGGTTTCCCTCCATCCGGTCAAAACGAGGGTTGTTGGTGGCAGCCGTGTAGAAAAACTCCCTCCATAAGATCTTGTCATACAGTGAGATGGAGGGATTTCCTGTCTTCTTCACCTGAGAACACACACCAATAACACTCGAGTGTGTTTGTCCAAACCGCCTCAGTAGTTACACGCGCCCCTCAGCATTTCTGCGTATTTCTAATCAACATTTTCTGCTACTGTGGGTGTTTCCAGTGTCAGAATTGTACCTGCTGTCATCTCACTGGCTGCAAGTGTGTGTGTGAGGATTAGTGTGTGTATGTGTGTGAGGATCAGCGTGTGTGTGTGTGTGAGGATCAGCGTGTGTGTGTGTGTGTGTGAGGATCAGCGTGTGTGTGTGTGAGGATCAGCGTGTGTGTGAGGATCAGTGTGTATGAATCTGAGGAGGAGACCTTCTTGTAGAGTTCAGTGAGTTTGTAGTAGTACAGACGACAGGACAGACAGCCGAAGCGCAAGTATGGACTCAAACCCAGAGGACTCGCCAACAGAGGACTGGAGTTCATCTTCAGCCGCTCAAAGTTCTCCTGCCACACCTGAAACACACACACACACACTGAATGTAAGCACACACTGGTGTGTAGCGATTTGCCGTACACTAATGAGAGTGTGTTGTTGTCGTACAGCAGCAGAATCAGGTCCGAGGTGTCTGTTCATGCGTTCCAGGGCCTCCGATTCTCCTCCAGGCCAAACCGCAGGAGCCAAACCTTCAGTGTCAAACCCTAAACACACAAACACACTCAAGACACAGAGTACTGCAGCCTGTGTGTGTGTGTTTATCAGTGTGTTTATCAGTGTGTGTGTGTGTTTATCAGTGTGTGTGTTTATCAGTGCATGTGTGTGTGTGTTTATCAGTGTGTGTGTGTGTGTGTGTGTGTGTGTGTGTGTGTGTTTATCAGTGCATGTGTGTGTGTGTTTATCAGTGCGTGTGTGTTTATCAGTGCATGTGTGTGTGTGTTTATCAGTGCGTGCATGTTTATCAGTGTGTGTGTGTGTGTGTGTGTGTTACCCAGCTCCTCCAGCAGTGGGACCCCATACTTCTCCTGGTGGTTTGGACTGACAGGTGTGACGCAGTTTCCCATGATGTCTTTGGTTAGAGGTTGCAGTGGAGGGTCCGGCGGCTCCATGCTGCCCACCAGAGTCTGAAAGCGCTTGTATGTGAGGGGAGGCTGTCCGCCGTTCAGCTCCATGATCCTAAAACAGCACACACATTTAGACTTTTCAATGCATTTTGCAAACGTTATGATTTTTACTGTAATTATTTCCTGTCTTTGTGATCTTCTAAGTTTACGGTTTGCCATCTCACCAGTTTTTGTGTCCAGAACTGTTTTCAAAAAGGATTTATTTATAAAGTCTATGAATTGAGGCTCCAGATCTACACTGCAGTTTACAGTACAAGTCTCTCAGCAGCTTCACCTGTCCAGGTCGTACAGCGTGTGTGAAATCTTCATGATGACCTGAACTCCAGCTTCAGACGCCAGCTTCTGTATCGCTGCGTCTCGCTCCTTCCCAAACGGCTCAGAGTCGCTCTCGAACGTCAGCCGGGAGACCTGCCACTCCTGCAAAACAGAAGTGCATCGTGGGATAGCAGGACTCACACACAGAGTCCTCAGGCAGATCACATCTCATGTGTGTCACCTTGAAGAGTCGAGGGAAGATGTTTGCAGGCTGACCGCGGATCACACACAGACATGAGTTCAGCTGGCGGAGACGAGAGTCCAAATCCTCCAGAGACTGCAGCAAAAACCTGCCAATCAAATCACATCATCACATAAACACACATCGACTGTGTGTGTGTGTGTGTTACATCATTGGCTCTGATTCAGGTCATGAGGACAAACTGCAGGTTTTATATTCACTGCCAGAGGGCGCCACTAACAACTGAAGCCAATGTGAGAGTGAGACGGATGGTGTCTGATCACTCTCACACAGACTGAAGCTCATCTGCTGACCTGCTGACCTACTGACACTGTTTTAAAACAGTTTCATTCAAGCATGAACTGCTTAACAAATGAAGGAAAGATTTCTGTGGAGGTCGGAGTCTGTGACCCAACAGAACACTCTGTCCTCAGCTCTCTCTCTCTCTCTCTCTCTCTCTCTCTCTTCTCACTGGAACACACAGCAGCTCGTTCACAAACCTTCTCTCACAGATGTATGAGTGTGATGGACGCTTACTGTCAGCAAACACACATCATGTCAAGAGTAAAAACTGAGCGCGCGTTTCCTGCTGTGTGGATAAAGTAGGTCGTTGCCACGGTAACGTATGACACAATGAAACAGAGTCCAAACTGGTACCATGAACCCCCATCATAACAACATTATGACATTTATCACAGCTTTGATCACAGCAAACCTTCTTAATGCAGCAGAGACATGAAACCAGCGCGCTGAACATTAATGTTAAATGACGTCGGATGGTGAGTGAGGTTATGACGTAACTCACCTCCACCTGTTCACGCCCAGGTTGGAGGCCCCGGCGAACCAGGGGTCCAGGAAATAGACGCAGCGCAGCGTGTCGGCCCCCTTCACCGCCTCCAGCAGGGCCGGGTTGTCATGGAGACGCAGTCCCTTACGGAACCAGTGGATGGAGTTTATCGCCATGAGATCTGAAACAGAACCAAAACCAGACCAGACCGAACCTCAGGTCCGAGCTCTCACCACAATAACAAGAAGTTGTACCGCTGTAATCCTGTCTGGACTGTCACGGACGTTTTATAAGACAAGTAAAAAATAACAAAATATAACAACATTTCACTCTTATTTACTCAACCGAAATAAATACGTCCACATATAAAGCCACGTCATTAAAGACCCGATCCAAACATCGCAACCACACGCCTGTGTTTCTCATTATTAATACGCGAGAGGCTTTAAATGGGTCATGATCACGTTTATGTAACGGTGATTGGGTTTAAAGCCGCACTCACCTGATGACTTTTTAAGTGAGTCCGAGTGATAAAATCATATCAGAGTTTATGACGACCTGTCAGCAGAACCACAGCAGCTCTGATCAACACACCAGTCCGGTTCTACGGAACCGGGCCACAACTGAGCTGTTTCATAACGCTGCTGCCAACAGCGCATGCGCCCGCACTCGGAATCCAGCTAGGCTATAGATGTTCACACACTAGACTGACCCTACAGCTCAGTTATAAGGTGCTTGTGGGTATAAGGAGAGTGGTGTAAATATGTAAATATGTAGTGCTGTGATGTTTTAGCCACCATCCATCATTAAACGCCGCGAACAATCATTTTATCGATTACATTTAAAGAAGCATTTACATCCGGTTCACTACATCTATACCGGCGGCGCGCGGCCTCTCTAGGTCACGCTGCAAGTGTCCCAAATAAGAAGAGCGTTCATTGGTCCCGTTTGTTATGACGTCAGAACGCCCCGCTCACGTTTCTGCGGCGTGGATGAAGTGAGCTTTGCGCTGTGCGTTGATGGGTTTTGGACATTAGATGCTGCTGAGCAGGATTTTTAAAGGCGCTCCAGTCGCCCATTATTCATTTCGGCTCAACTGTAGAGATGTAATAGCTGAAATTCCGAAGACCCTTCGCCCCGCCCCTTCCGCTCACCTTCTGTCTGATTGGTTGTGTCCAGAGACCCGGATGAGCACGAGCGCGGCGCCATCTTGAGGTGCCTGACTGCGTGCGTCACTGCAAAGCATCATTTATGAGAGCAAAATGCTGTACTTTCATTTAATTAAAATGAGTGGTTTATTACCTTGATGAAAACGTCTTCTGCTACATAAATCTGCATTGTGCGAAAGTTTTGGGCTGGTTTTGTTTAGTGTTTTGGGAAAATCAAAACTACTATTTTCTTATCATAACTTCAATTTAACCTTTAAACTGGCCTCAAACTTTTTATACACACAGTTTTTAAAATGTCATGACCGAAATATTCTGCAGCTGTAATCTTAATGGTTCTCCGACAAATAAATGTGTTAATGTACAACGCAGTGACTTTTAAAGGTGTGCTGATTTTTAAGTGTTATTGTTAATATGCGCTAAGAATAATGGACACGTGGTGATTACTGTAAACTCTAGATCTGTGCGTACTGTGCGTTGTCATCTGTGTTTGTCGTACTGTTGTTTGTAATGTGTTGTTATTTTGTGTTCAGGCGCGGCCGGGCGCTCTGTTTTGGGTCCTTCCTCGCAGCTCCGCGCCAGTCGCTCATCGGCAGTGTTGTAATATTTTCGTTTCTTTGTGGTTTTCACGGATCTGTGGGGTTTTTCGTGGAGTTTGAGTTTGTAAAGCAGCAGTGATGAACCTGGAGCTGCTCGGTAAGATCACGTGTGTATGGATGTATTAGCTCGATGCTAACAGACGTCCTAGCGCTCATTTCAGTGTATGATTTAGAAACAGTCCTTAATCCATTTTTATGATCTGTGTAAATGTCCTCTGATATGACCCGTCAGATGAAACGTATATAATTAATGCATAATAATAACAATGAATGCACGCATACAAACAGTGATACGCAAGCTAATGGATTGAATGTGTTTCTGTCTCACAGAGTCGTTCGGGCAGAATTATCCAGAGGTACCACAACACTTATCGCCTAACGTGTTGTGTTCATATACAGTGTGTGTATATTGATGTCTATATAAACATGCTGTGTGTGTTCAGGAAGCGGATGGCACTCTGGACTGCATCAGCATGGCTCTCACCTGCACATTTAATCGCTGGGGGACGCTGCTGGCTGTTGGCTGCAATGATGGACGAATCGTTATCTGGGACTTTCTGACACGTGGCATTGCCAAAATCATCAGCGCTCACATACACCCTGTCTGCTCGCTCAGGTCTGTAGGGTCTCACACACACACCCGTGGGGGTCACGTGACATGTTTGTATTGTTCATTTGTTTATTGCTTGTTTTTTGTCTTGAGCTAGCTGGAGCAGAGACGGGCACAAGCTGGTGAGCGCATCCACAGACAACATTGTGTCTCAGTGGGACGTCCTGACAGGAGACTGTGACCAGCGCTTTCGTTTCCCATCGCCAATCCTTAAACTGCAGTATCACCCGCGGGACATGTGAGTTTGTGTGACTGGTACATGTGGTTTACAATGTAAACAAGTAAAAACGCCTCATGGATCCTCATAAACCAAATGGTTTAAACATAGTGTTTGGAAATGTTTTATTTTAACAGGGATAAAGTTTTGGTGTGTCCTATGAAGTCGGCGCCCGTCCTGCTCACGCTGTCCGACTCCAAACACGTGGTTCTGCCCGTGGACGACGACTCGGATCTGAATGTGGTGGCAGCGTTTGACCGGCGAGGAGAATACATCTACACGGGCAACGCCAAAGGAAAGGTCAGGGGTCAAGCGGCCGGTCTGTGTGTGACTG
>JBAJNP010014988.1:0-10396 GCA_036877545.1 Yasuhikotakia modesta | reverse complement strand
GGGCAATTCTTATTTTGTGCTTCAGGTAATTGCATTGTCATTCGCTCTACAGTTAATAAAGGTTTCAAAAAACAAGCGAAGAGCTTTGCTTATACTTGCAGAGACTCAATTGACTAGTTTATTGACTCGGGCTTAACATAACCTGAGCTTAACTAATCTTAAAAAGAATTACACAATTAAACTAAACAGTAGTCAAGGCTTAAATTGAGATGGACAGCCCAGCTGTTAAAGTACCACAGCTACCCTGTTGATAAATGCCCCTCCAGTAGTTAATCTTGATAGTGCCTGTCGTGCGGATAAAGTAACGATAAGGAACGCTTCTAAAGCGCTAAGTGAGTTTAAAGGGTGTCACCCTCAGCTGGCAAATTGTTGATAAAATGCCAGCTTGACCCTCTCAATATGATGGCAAAGCTTAATGGCAGGGCCGAGTTTCAGGTCCATACACTCTTGTACAGTGGGAAGATTTAACAAAAGCAGGGCCTGGCCATCAATTTCCTGTAACAGAAACAGTTGTTGTGGTCATTAGCATAAGAGCATTTTTACATTAATACACAGGAGGTGTGTATTGTGTGTGTGTGTTTAATTACTTGATCCATGAAGATGCGGGCCAACGGCGCGCAGTCGGTTGTCCTAATGAAACGAACGACATCAGTGACGCTCCATTCCAGCGGACTGCTGTCTAAACAAAGCTTCTGAGGAACGTCAGTGCGTGGACTCTTCACAAGAGACATTGCAAAACAGTCAGCTTTGAATAAACAGCTAAACCAGGTTAAAACATCTACAACAGAATTACAGTCTCATATATCTGAACAGAGCTTGTGTTAGAGAGTCACTGAGCACAAAAACAAATGACAGTGGTAATGAAATGATAAAACAGATATTTTTCTTGTGAATGTTTTTTAAAACTATACTGTGCAAGTTGTACCAAGTTGATAGTATGGTTTGTTAACAGACAAGCATTGGAATTGCCTTTGATTTGATTTGATTAAAGCGCTAATGGTGCCTCAAAATGATGCCAAGGTAGACAACTCGCTTTTTAAGGGTTACCTTTGGTGAAGGGGGTCTGTTTTCATCATCGGAACAGGAAGGAGAAGGAGCCTTGCGGCGTCTGCGCGTGGGGCGGGGGGTTTCAGGTGGAGAGGGGGATGGGGTGGGGGGCTGTGACTTCTTCTCCGAGTATTCAGAGTCATCCAACAGCTCATCCTGCATCTCAGAGCCCGTGTCTTCACTCAGAGAATCATCTTCATCCAGGTCTTCCTCATCACCGCTGCCCTGTGGGAACAATAAGCAGCCAGTCACACAGTTAATCCAGAAAAAACTCTGATGCGCCTTAACCGAACAATTTTGGAAGTGACTGTAGAGTAACTGTACTGTTACTGTAACTGTTCTATCCACATGGTAGAAGATCTTGGCAGACATTTTTATCAACGCTTGCATTCCTTGGGATCGAACCCACAACCTTTGCGTTGCTAACTCAATGCTCTGCCAGTTAAGCTACAGGAACTCATTAGCATTAGCTGTGACTGGGCGTGTCCCAACAAGACTGTGTATTTCACATTGTAATGAGCACATGAAAGCAGATGGAGAACGTGTTCACACTCTGAACAGCTTCTGTTGAGTTACCTGAGGGGAGCCTGCTGGAGTATTGTCCACTGAGGCAGAAGATCGTCTCTTTTTGTGGACGAAGAGCTGCTTCCTTCTCTTCCTCCTCCTGCCTCGTCTCTTCACACCCCCCTCGAGGTTTGAATGTCCTCCAGGCGGCCGACCCACACGTCTGCTCTTCTTCTTCCCATAGTAATATGCTACACAACAGTTTCAGTTCAGTTAGCCTCATAGTTAGCAACTTAAATAAATAAATAATATAATAATTTAATAAATAATAAAAATAGTAAATTTTAATAAATAATAAAATATGATAATCAAAAATTGATTTCCAAAGATTTCCAATCTGTCTGAAATCACAATACAGCTTTTCCTTGCACAAAATATAATGTCCTTTTCGTTTGTTGTGCTTTTGAGGGTAAAATATGGACTTGTTTTGTGAGATATGGGTCATTAGAAATGATGTTTAATTTTGTTTGATGTTTAACATTGTTAGTTTTTGTTAAGTATACATTAGATTTGTTCTTTAAGTTATAGATTTATTAAACAAAGTGTATAAGTGATGCTCACTGTATTTAGTCTTGGTGAGCACGGAGCAGTTTTCAGAGCAGCGATCCAGAACCATTCGTGGTCCAAACAGGTTGGGGCAGCACTCTAGTTTAATGCACGTCTTCCGACAAAAGTCAGCCACGTGATCCGCTGTCCGAACAATCTCTACTGTCGCTCTGTAGCTCTTACCTTTGTACCTGTAAAACACAAAAGCTATTATATACCATTAATATTATATAATTCTTCATATATTACGAAATTAATTATATTCTCACTTTGCTTTAAGGGTCTCTCCGTGACCCTGCCAGCGACCCTCCTGGTCCAGTTGCAGCTCTCTCAACACTCGACTGGGCTTATAGGCAGAATTTATCAGGAGTGTCAGTACCTGTATGGGCCACAGGTTAGCATGAGGTTAGTCCTAAATAGTTCAGGCAGGAA
Source organism: Yasuhikotakia modesta (assembly GCA_036877545.1). Lineage (NCBI taxonomy): Eukaryota > Metazoa > Chordata > Actinopteri > Cypriniformes > Botiidae > Yasuhikotakia > Yasuhikotakia modesta. The sequence goes on along the minus strand of JBAJNP010014988.1, from coordinate 7,807 downwards.
TTGATTTATTAAAGCGACTAAAGTGTTTATGTAAATATTTATTTACACTTCTTTCAGTTTATACCTCTTTCAGCACCAGGACGCAGTTCCCGGGCCCAACACACTGGGGCAGCTCTGCAATACGGCCCTTATTGAGGTACGGCCCTGAGAAGCACCGGTGGTTAAAATAGATTTTAGGGCAGCAGTACTTCCCATTCGTCTGACCCGCTGCTGGATTAGAATAGAACATGTTAATGTGTGTCAGGATTTTACGGGTCTATTCATATAACTGCGGTAAATTATGGCACGGCGGCCCTCACCGATCTCAGCCTGACTGTTGTTGGTCTGTTGTTTGGTAATATCAGGTGAGGGGTCTTTCGATGGAGTCCGGCTGCAATGAAAGAGTTAATCAATATCTTCCTGTAAGCAAATCCTTTAAACTTAAATGACAGACTGTGTCTTACTGTTTCTCTGGCTGCACCACCGCCACTTTTTTCTGTTTGTCCACTGAGGGTAAAACAAACAAAGAATGTGATGTGCTCGTTCAAAACTTAAGCCTAATTAAACATAAACTGAAAAGTTAATTTGCCTTTGGTCTTGACTAAATGACCTCAGTCATGTTTCTCTTATCATAAAACTGTTTAAAATCACATCCGAATCACATTTATGGGCATCACAGTAAGCTAAAACTCTAGCTAGTGTTATATCACTGACCTTTGGGCTTGCAGGGGGACTGCAGAGGGAAACCGTTTGTCTCACACCAGCTAACAGGAAAAACATCCATTGAGTCTGTGTGAACTATGACCTCTGGGAGCGGTTGCTTTAAACCTGAGTAAAGATGGGAAGAAACGTCTGTGAGTTCTACTGATATAAATAATACACAGGCTTAAGCCCAGTATAAGTATATAAGGCTATTCGTGGTCTGATTATTTTTAATCTTGAGACTCAGCTTTGTTAGTGTCCTCTGAGAGACATTACATCATTGTTTATGGTCACCTAGAGCTGCCATACTGGAAAAAAGAAGCATCGCACCTTCCAATAGAAGCCACATGTGTTGCCCTTTGACCTTGGTAACAGTTGCTACGTGAATGTTTTCAGGGCAGAGTGGGTTGACAGCCTCCAGCATCATAGACTCTTTAATGCACTGATCAGAAGGGTCCTAAAAGACAAAAAAACAATAAAAACATTCATTTTTTAAATCATAAACTGGTTGAATTCATAACTCAAATGAAGGTCATGAGTTTATATATTCACATATATAGGACAGAAACTCACAGGGGGGAAACAGTGCTGGGGGGCTGCTTCTGCCTCACACTGCTTTAGATAATCAGCCCAGTCAAAGTCCTGACCTTTGAACCCTAGACACACACAAAACCAACACGCACACACACACAAACAAACACACACACAAACAAACACACACACAAACAAACACACACACACACAAACAAACACACACACACACAGGTCAATAAGCGAACCTAACAGAAGCCTAAAACTGGAAGATTGTCTTTCTAACATACATGTAGATTATTAAATAACAAACATCACACAAAACTGATTTGAAATAATCTCCGATGGCAATCCAAATTTACATTTAAGCATACTGTACATATGCAGATACTACCATTATGTGTGCCCCCTGAGAATCAAACCCACAACTATTCTGCTGCTAATGCAACGCTCTAACAATTGAGCTACAATGCTTAAAATTAAAATCTAATAGTCAGCTTCACACTCACATTTTAAAGTGCTTTGTCTGAACTAAAATTAGATCATTTTAAAGCTTGTCAAACGGTGTCTCTATGTCTATAACACATGCTGCATATATTACATGCCTAACCTAATGTGAAGAGCACAAAAATGTTGACACCTGAGCATTAAATAAATGAATAATATATAATGATTATTTCAGCCCTGGATGACTGTTCTGCATTTCAGTAATTTTGCAGCACACAGTGATTCAAAGAGGCCATATGTACCGACCTGGAGGCGGGCTGAGATTTACTCCATTCTTTAGACTCCACTGTGTTGGGAAGATTCCAGGACTGTCTCTGTGACAGACGAAAGCATGTCCTCCGCCCTCTTTGTGTGCCTCGTCTCTCATGTCATCCATCCGCAGGAGAAAGAACTGTTCATTAAACACCTGTCTCACACACACCACGCACACACACAGCATACGCACGCACACATACACACCACACATATACACCACACGCACACACAGGTACAATAATAAAGGCACAGGTCTACAACCGGTTTACCTTTTCTGAGTTCAGTTACTGGAAGCATGTTTATGGAATACACCCTCCCTTTGAAGTGTGATTACACAGGGCAGTCTGGGACCTTGTTATTAGCAGGCAAAAGTTGTGACAACACAAAAACCCAGAATATTAAGCCTCTGGATGATAGGGGTGAGACTGGGAGGTGGAGGAGGGGGTAATTACGGTTAGGGTCTTTTCAGTCAGGCAATAAGTAGGGCACCATCCTCCAATGACCATTTTTGTGCTAAAGCTTTTTGGTATGCTAGCTGTTCTGGTCAGTATAGCATAAGGTAAATTACAACAGCCAGGTGTGCAGACCAAAGTTTTAGGCAGATGAGGGCACACAGCAGGTTAGGGGGGTACTTTAGGGGGCAGAAAGGGTCAGGTACGGTACCTTTGCCACAGTGGCGGGGCTGATGGTGAAAGGAGCTGCTGGGTCCACAGCTTCCAGCTTCATGCCTTCAGTAAAACAGTGAGGAGTGACGGCCGGTCTGTCCTGAATATAGACGCATACAGTCCATCAATATAACTGAATCATTTACAAAGGCAACTGTGCATTAGAAACAAGAAGAAAATAAGAGGAAACTTGAGTATAAAATGATTTTTTCCTCAGAACACTCTGTATTCCATATTTTTTTCTGTTTTCATCTTTATTTATTATTTCGTACTGTGTTTATGTTTTAACTAGTTACTCTGAAATTTCTAAAAAGCTATATGCAACAATGCAAAATTGTGAAAGGCACAATATAAATTTGAATGAAATTTTTCAACAAAGCTTTTCTAAAATAGTTCATTCTGATTGGTCAATTGTAACAGTTTTATATATTGACAAAAATTTTACAAGTCCTGTATCATTTCACAATGACCTTTTTTTTCTACATAATATTCATTGTACACGCTACAGACTAAATGAGGCAAGTATGCTAGTATGCTAATCCAGGCGATGTTGATTGGTTAACTGACACTTAGCAGATGCATCCATCCAAGGTGACCTCCAGTTTACCAGCTACAAGCACAACCCCCAGGAGAAAACGGGTCCCAATTGAAACATGTAAACAGTAAATTGACCAATCACGTCATAGTTGATCAGTGTTTACTGACCCTGTAAAACTCCTCTCTGATGCTGGAGTCCTGGGCCTGGGAGCAGATGCCCCTTTTCACCTCCTCCCACTCCGCTTCGGTGCGCAGGAGGAGCAGCGCTGCAACAAAAACACAAACAAACATAAACACCGTCGGCTCTCTGCTGACCTCATCAAATGTTTATCTTCTGAAAGCTGGTGGACTCCGATCTTAGCCCAGTAAACCCTCTCCCATGCATCAATTCTTCATTGATTAGCTTAACTCAGGGTAAAAGTACACAGCAGGGATCAGTAAACTCATGGTCCACTCATCCAGGGTCAGTGGTTAAGGCCATCTGACAGAACTTCTGCTTATTGGGAGTTCCTACATTCTAACAATTAGTTAAGCCCTAAGTATACGTCACTCCATGCATGCACTATGCAGATTAATCTCTCTGAAGTACACTTTGAAGTGCACTTTGAAGCCGGTGTGGGTGATGGAGTGGAATTTAATCATGCATGTGTGTTTTTATGACACTCAAGTTCTATGATGTTCATAACATTGTTGTTTTGTGAAATAATCTTCTCAATGTATGTCACCATGGCAACATTATCTAGCTGACTGACTTAAATGAGGTTTTTTTTTAAGTTACAAAAGTAGCATGTGGAAACATGTCTTAAAATGATAAAATGGCTTAAAAGTGGGTTAAGATTTTAGAACCGAGGATATCGGTCAGGTAGATTGTACTGTAAAATAAAGCGCATAATTTTGATGATGGCTAACAATGACACTTAAGATCCAAATGTATTTCCTGTTTTTGCTGCTGTTACCATGGTTTTGGTGTTGACCATTTACACACTTGAAGTAATGGCTGGTTAAATTTAGTATAGTGCACATAAACATAAAAACAAGCCACCCTAGAAATAATACTGTACTGTGCATGCTACACACTACACACCTGCTGGAGGTCTAAGGGTACAGTTGTGCTCCTGTGCCCAGCCAGGCAGATGTAGAAGGGGGTCTAGGTAGAAGACCCATGTGATGGAATGGGTGTCTGGGAGCCCCTCTGTGCCAGAATATCGAAGCCGTAAGCGCCCCCCTACGTTATCCTCAATCACTGCAAACCAGGCCACCCCAGCATCCTGACGGTCCACCAGTTCAATGCGGAGACCCGAACTCAAGAGGTCTATAGGATTACAGCCACGCTGGGCCTAAACACACAGACAGACACAGACACACACACACACACAGACACACACGCACATGCACACAGACACACACAGACAGACACACACACAGACAGACACACACACAGACAGACACACACACAGACAGACACACACACACACACAATCCACTGATTTTTATACTGTGTATTTTTTGTATTTTAGTAAAACAGATAATTTTGTACTGACATAAGGGTGGAGTCACCTAAGGCTGAGGATATTTTTATGATATTGTGGTAAAAGTTGCCTTTGAAGATGATGTAATGCAGTTCAATATTTAAGGAACGTCTCTCACCCCTTCCAGTAGATTAGCAGGGACGCTGCATGTTTCAGACAGAGCTGTCTCCAGCAACGCCTCCCAGTCCTGGTGCTTTTCACGCACACCTGAACACAAACACAGCAGCTATTGCTAACATACAGTTTATCATCTATCAGAGAAGACGACTAAGAGATTTATGTCATTGTGCAGTTAAGATCACATCTCCATTGACATGGTATTTTGTTAACCACGTGCGGTAGTTATTAAGCACTCTGGACTGATCTTCAGGTCTGTACCTGTTATACCCCAGGAGTTTATTAATAAAAGGTGCTTTAAGTATTAAAACAGGCCCTTTAATAATTTCAGAGAAGAGAAGTTTGTGCCCATCATCGCAGACCGGCGAGCTGTATAAAAGCCGCGTCAACCCTCCCCCCATTTCCTGAATATACCCGCAAATCAGCAATGAACAACCGCATACAGGAATTAGCACAACGTTGCAAAACGGCACCTCAAGCACATAAAGAAATATGCAAATCTTGCACTGCAGAGGTGATATATATACGAAGCTTTGGAGAATTGAGACGGTTACCGGTTTAAAGCCTAAATTCAGCCCATTTTTACCACAACAATACAATGTTAAGTACAGGAGTGAGTGACTAAATGTCACAAATATTGAGACCAATTACTATTAATCAATGAAACAAATTAGATGGATTAAAAATCTTTCATTTAAGGAAACCATTTATGTGCGTTCAATGGAAACTCAACAGAAATGGCGCTGAGAAGGCATTTTAATTAATTCTCTATGAAAGCTGAGTGACAGGCGCGCACAAGGGATTGTGGGATTGACTGAAGAAGTCAAGAGAGGCTTAACTTTATGCTAATGAGATGCGAGAATTGCTGGACGGCAGCCAATCACACTTGAAGACGGTGACGTCTGTCAAACGCTTCAAAATCTGCAGTGCTGGAGTTTCCAGTAGATTCGGTGTGTAAATCGCATTCTTACATTCACATTTATTTATTTAACAGACACTTTTATCTACACTGACTTACAAAAAGACAGCGTTTTACATTTTGCCCTGAGAACCAATAAGCCGAGTCTACAAGCCCTGTGTACTGTAGTCAATACTAAGTAGATTACTTCCACAGCAATGGACAGATAGCAAAAAATGCTACATTTGGAAAATTTCAATGATTTTCTTCTCACCCTCGGGCGGTCTCATTGGTCGACCCTGCTGTTTGCTCCACCCAATCGGGTGCAGGTCAGCGGTCATGATGTCACACCAAAAGTCAGCCCGTCTGTCATCCTGGTAGCCCTCATATCGTAGCAACAGTAACTGCCCACAGGTGGTGATTATTGTGGCCACCCAGTAAGCGGATTCTGATTCGGTGCGTACACACACCTCTAGCTTCATACCAGGAGTCAGACCGGTTTGCAGACCCTGATCCACCTGCAGAGAGAGGAACCACCAGTTGTCTATCAAATTTCTGTTATTTGATTATTTAAGGTTTTTTCCTGTGCTGAGTGTATAAGCAATTTTTAGCATTTGATATAAATGTGTGTTATGTCAAACATTTCAACTTAAAAGTACTTATAGGTAAAGCACAGTAATATCTTAAAATAAACAGTTAAACAGAATTAAATTAGATTTCAACATCCCCATGTTATACTACTCTAGTTTTTATTTACACTGCATTTTATTTAATCTCTGTTTAGGCTTTGGAGGTGTTGTGTGTGTGTTTTAAGAGCTGTTAGCAGTTTGTCATGAAAGAAATCTGACAGCTACCGTTCACTATTGAGACCTCTCATGCACTAAATCCATACTTAATCCTACTATAGTATCCATAGCTAGATAGGCCTAGAATAGCACATGCAGTCCCTGCATGTAAGCACTGTCAAAATTAGCTACAAGTTAAGTATTAATAGAGTACAGAAAGCAGGTTATTTTGCAGACTATGTTTAACAAAGATAATATCGGTTTAGCTCTAAAAGAGAGACAAAGAAACATTCTCAGAATGTTAGCTAATGCTTTCCAAAAGTTACTAGAACCTCAGAACATTCAAAATAACATTTTTGTTACATAATGGTAAATCTAGGGAAACATTACGTTTACAAGCTAAAATTGTTATCTTGTTAGCAACTCACGTGTTTGAATACATGATGAGGAACAGAGAGCGCCCCAGTTTCCTCCAGATGATCGTCCCAGTTAAACTCCAACCCATCCTGACCAGAGTCCACATCTGAAACATTGGTTACCAACAGCTCACACACTCTCACCACAGTCTGTGCATCAGCTGACATCTACAGAGCGTGAAACTGAGGCCTGATGCATACGGTGCTAATATACAGGAGTTTGAACTGAACTTTGCTTGCAAAAATCTTCAGCACTCTTTGTCAAGGACAAGCACTGTCCTAATCTCATTTAAATACGTGTGATAGAGCCAAAAAGCTCACAACAGCATCATTTTCAGGGTCAGGGCGCCGACTATGAGATTGTTTTTCAATTATTTTAGCGATGGAAAACAAAACCAGAAAATAAATAACTTACCAGACTCCGGTGCCTCAAGGCTCATGTCTAAACTCCCCGGAGCACAATTGAACAGCTTCTACATGAATAATGAGAGGGAAAAGACAACAATGAGGGAAAATGAAATATAAACAAAGCGATTGTAATTTTTGCATTGTTTTATATAAAAGCCCTTTTGGAACTATTTGCATCTCACAATGTGTGTGAAACAGATTGTGTGTGTGTGGGGGGGTTACAACAAAATCTTTACCAAAAAAAAAAAATCAAAAATGCTATAAAAATACAGTAAATTAAGCTTTTATTTTGTTATTCTAGGTTGTAGGAGTGTAGTTAGGTTATGCTGTTTATAACTAGCTATAAAAACAATACATCTATGGAATGTCCCTGTGTAGATAGATAAGTGTGTGTGTGTGTGTGTGTGTGTGTGTGTGTGTGTGTGTGTGTGTGTGTGTGTGTGTGTGTGTGTGTGTGTGTGTGTGTGTGTGTGTGTGT
>JBAJNP010014987.1:0-10398 GCA_036877545.1 Yasuhikotakia modesta | reverse complement strand
GCTCACAGTGCCAAAACCACTGGTAAATGGATTACTGACCATGGTATTACTGTGCTCAATTGGCCTGCCAACTCTCCTGACCTGAACCCCATAGAGAATCTGTTGGATATTGTGAAGAGAAAGTTGAGAGACGTAAGACCCAACACTCTGGATGAACTTAAGGCCGCTTACATCCTTGGCCTCCATAACACCTAAGCAGTGCCACAGGCTGATTGCCTCCATGCCTCCTCCAAGTATTGAGTGCATAACTGAACATAATTATTTGAAGGTTGACTTTTTTATTCAAAACATTTTTCTTTTATTGGTCGGATAAAATATGCAAATTTTTTGAGATAGGAAATTTGGGTTTTCATGAGCTGTATGCCAAAATCATCAATATTAAAACAATAAAAATGCTTGAACTACTTCAGTTGTGTGTAATGAATCTAAAATATATGAAAGTCTAATGGTTATCTACAGAAAATAATGAACTTTTCACAATATGCTAATTTTCTGAGAAGGACCTGTATGTGTTAAATGAGGTCACAACCTGGGTATGGGTTACGCTTACATTAAATTAAAAGTAATACTACCAGTTTACAAAACCCTAAGCCAATGCTAAATCTCAGCAGTATGCAAGCCAACAGGGCACACAACCAAAAAGTCCAATAACATATAAATGGAGAAAAACAGATTCAGCCAACATGGCCAATTCTACTCAAACCACAGCTTTTAGAGAGAACTGCTTATAATAATGATTTATAATTTTACATTGATTTACAAACTGGTCTAATTTTGTGACAAACATCAGGAACAAAGAGAAAGTTACAAACAGAACAATACTATTTGCAGCTATTGTAATGCCTGGCCAGCAGAGGGGGCCCTTTCCTAATTAACCTTGGCATTTGCTCCCTCTGCTTCTTCTGTAGCAACTTCCTGTTTGCTAGCTATGAAACCCTAGCCTAGCAAACAGGAAGTTGCGAAGTGTCTGTTTTGCCTCTGTTGTCTTGTTTTGTGTTTTGCCTTGTCCTATTTGCCTTTGCCTTGTTTGCCTGCCTGCCTGTTTTGTGTTTGACCCTGGACTGCTTACTGGTTTTGTGAATATTCTCTGCCTGCCCTGACCCTTGCTTTGCTGTTTGGATTTATGGTTTTGGATTATCTGGTGCATTCCTGTTTGCCTGTGATTGTGACCCCTGCCTGTTTGGACCATGCCTCATGCTAATAAATATAAGAAAACCCAGCGAATGGATCCTTTTAATTTTTAAAAGAAGAGGTGGAAACTGAGCGACAAAATGATTTACTAAATGTAATTGCCATTTCTTACATAGTTATATTAACCAAAATCACACAAAACTATGTGGGATACTATGTGGGTAACTAAATTGTGCAGGAAAGTAAGGTGATCTGGAAAGACAAGAAGTTTAGTCTTGGCTAGCTTGGTGTTATTTGGTGTTGGCGTGCCGCTACAGTATGAGCATCAGAATGGAAGAAAATTATTAGTACAGACTTGTCCAGAAGGCTGCTGGTTTGATTTTTGGCAGGTAACAACTGACGAGGCCTTAAGCAAGGCATCCAACCCCTCATTGATTCACGGGTGCTGCAGAGCTGCCTACTGCTCCTGGTGTGTGTTCATGGTTTGCAGTGTGCATGGTCACAACTTACAACTTTAATAGTAGTACCACCAACTGGACAGGTTAAATGCAGAGGATATTACTCAAATCCCTTCAGGAATTGTTAGGCTGCATTTACTTGGTAAACTGGAATAAGGTACACTTATTATAATGAACAAATGGCTGGAGATCACAAACTCCACCAAGTTCCATTCCAGAAACTCGAGCTGCGTCGAAACGCAATGGAAACGCTACCAGCATTTATGCACACTGAACAGGTGTGTCGAATCATTGATTGATGTCAGATGGGGTGACATCATGACCAGGAAGCTATAAAGGCATGTGAGATGTGCCGCCATGTCGCAGCCTTCCCTTTTTTCCTGATCTCCATTTGGAGATTGCTAAATCTTGAAAGAATCCTTATTCTTCCCGTATTTATACTCCTGCCTCTTATGTTTGTGGTAATGTGGCAGGAGTTGAGGGACATGCATATAAGTCTATGCCCCGTGTTGAACAGATGCTTGCAGGCTATCTGGCACCCGATGTGGCTTCCTCACTTAAGTCTCCAGCCCTGCCCTCAAAACCGCTGTGTCATACTTCAGCTTTGGTGGGCAGGGGCTACAAGGCTGAGGGTCAGGCTGCAGCGTCACTCCATACAATGAGTGTGCTGCAACCCTGCCAAGCTGAGCTTTTAAAGGAGATGGATAAGAGTGGCCAGGTCACATCTAAGGATGTGACCAAGCTTCGGAAGACTGCTGATATTTATCTGCATGCCACCAAGGAGGCCGCCCATGCTATTGGGCGGTCTATGGCAGCCCTGGTGGCCTCAGAGAGACACCTCTAGCTCACCTTAGCAGAGCTCAAGGATAAGGACAGAATTTTTTTCCTTGATGCTCCATTGGTGCCTTCAGGGCTATTTGGGGAAGCTGTTAATACAGTCATTGACCGTTTTCAAGAAGACCTTGACCCTTCATATTGGGACACCCAGAAAAAGTGTTGCCTCCTGCTCTCATTTCAATTCATTTTTATTTATATAGCGCTTTTCACAATCCACTTGTTGCAAAGCAGCTTTACATTAAACCAAACAAAAAAACAACAATTCAGAACAATTGTAGGACAGTATAGTATAAAACCATTTAGCAATTTGAAAAATAGAATGGTTTATGGGAGTTCTAGATTAAGCTAATGTCTGTAGTCTCAACAATATCACTACACGGTTAAAGTAATCAAAATTTAAATTAAACTTAAAATACGAGACGATTAGGTGCACTGGCTGACTCACAAGGAGAAAAAACTCTTAGGAGAAAAAACCCTAGGGAAAAAAATCCTAAGGAGAAAACCCCTTGTGAGAGGGCCAGGCACAGCCGGTCTTCGACAAAATATACATATATGTTAAGTGCTATATAATAAGACTTTTATGGTATTGTGAAAAATTTAGTGAGGTTGGTGTTTATTGCTAGGTAAGCTTTACTGGTCCTAATGAGAATATACACGTGAAAGATTGGCTGTTGATGGGTAGACATCCGCTGGGCATCAAACGTTGGCAGGTTGGTGGTCTCCTCAGCTTCACAGCAAGGTCTAGTAATATGAGTATTGAGATTGCCCGAAGATTAGATGTTAAAAGAAGGTTGTTAGTAACTCGAAGCAGTGCTGTTTCTGTGCTATGGTGGGACCTGAATCCAGACTGGAATTTTTCACAGGTACTGTTTTTGTCCAGGAATGTACCAAGTTGACTAGCTACCACTTTTTCTAATATTTTAGAGAGAAAAAGGAGATTTGAGATTGGTTTAAAATTAGCAAGTACTCCCTGGTCTAGGTGCGGCTTTTTAAGGAGAGGTCTAATTACTGCTATTTAAATGCTGTTGGAACAAACCCTTGCTCTAGTGATGAGTTAATGATATTTAATATAGGTTCTGACATTACAGGAAATACCTCTGAGTAATTTTGTGGGGACAGGATCTAGTATGTACGATGACGATGTGGACGATTATTTTAGTTTGGAGAGCTCCTCTACAGTAATAGCACTGAATGCCCTAAGTTGGTCATGTGGTCGTCTAGTGTTCAATCTACTGATAGAATTTTTTTTTTTTACTGTTAGCTCCATTTTTCTTGCTGCCTGTTTTAGGCCTGCTATATGGTAGTCAAACCATAGTGCTGAAATTTTATCCATATCTTAATTCTTTTTGATCTAGAACAAACCCTGTTCAAGGTTTCTATTACAGCATCCAGATCTTCACGGTTGTCTGCTAAACAATTCGTTTGAGACAGGTCTGGGAGATTGCTAATAAAACTATCTTTAGTAGTGGAGGTTATTGATTTACCTGACCAAAAACTTGGTGTAGAGCGAGCAATCTTAACTAGTAGTACTGTATATATGATGAGGCAATGATCTGAGATAGCGTCACACCGAGGTAATATTTCTAAGCTATTAATATTGAGCCCGTAAGATAGAATTAAGTCTAATGTGTGTTTACGGATATGCATGGGCCCTTCCACATTTTGTCTAATGCAGAGAGAGTTAAGAATGTCCTTTGGGTTATCAACGTGAATGTTAAAATCACCAACGATTAGGGCTTTATCTACAGTGACTATTAGCTCAGATAGGAAGTCAGCAAGCTCTTTAAGGAAGTATGTGTGGTGGCCTGGAGGTCTGTAAATTGTAGCTGGGACAAGAGAAAAAGGTTTGTTGTTATGATCTGCTAATGCTATGTTTAGCATCATTACTATCAAATGAGTTAAATTTTAGTCCAGTTTTATGATTTACTTTGAACATGTTTTTATAGTTAGTAGCGACGCCACCTCCTCTGCCCTTCAAGCGAGGCTCATGTTTATAATAGTAATCTTGTGGGGTGGAATCATTTAAACTAAGGTAGTCATCTGTTTTAAGCCAGGTTTCTGTTCTGTTCATCCAAGTTTTGGTCTGAGATAATTACATTGATAGTGGGTTCCTTATTGGTATGCGATCTAATGCAGGTCAGGTCTCCTCCAAAAATACCTCCAATTGTTAATGAACCCTATACTATTTAGTATAGGGCTCTCCCTCTTTTAGGGTTCGGGCTTCGCAACGCTCAGACCCAAACTCTTTTATCAAACATCTGTAAACTGTAATTACTTTGCGGAAGTGTTACTTATGTCTAATCCAGAGACCAGCCTCGAGAGGTTGGTACCCCTAAGCCATTCTTTGGCAGTGTGGAAACTTCTGCCAGGCGTATATCATTGGGTGCTGCGTACCCTAGAACTACGTTCCAGAATTAAGTTTGCTTCTCGCCCACCAGCGTTCAGAGGAGTTCTCCCCATCCTGGTGGACCCAGCACAGGCTCAGGTTATGGAACAGGAATGGCAGCTGCGTCCGACGTGATACCTTTTGGTCTGCTGTACATGAGACCCCTACAGTGGTGGCTCAAATCCAGGGGGTTCTCCCTGAGGGGAAATCCACTCAGCATGATAAAGGTCACAAGACGGTGCATCCGTGCTTTAGACATGTGGAGGAAACCCTGGTTTCTCTCTCAGGGCCCAGTATTGGAAGATCTCGGTCGCCGCATTATGCTAGCGACAGATGTGTCCCTTACTGGTTGGGGTGCGGTCATGAACGGCCGCCCAGCCCAAGGTCTGTGGGAGCCTTGCCATCTTACTTGGCACATAAATTGCTTACAAATGCTAGCGGTACTTCAGGCTCTAAAATTCTTTCTCCCAGACCTGAGAGGCCATCATGTGTTGGTCCGCACCGACAACACGGAAGTTATATCTTATCTTAAATCAACCACCAGCAAGGCTGTGGTCTCATGGGAAGCTTTGCTCACTGAGAGCGGTGTAAGAAACTACAGTCTGCCTCTAAACAGATTCCACTCCAGGATAAAAGAATGACAAGCTCAACACCTAAAAGGCTTATTTATCATAGAGATGTCTATTTTTCTAATCATAGAATTAACAGTAATCCTGTTAATATAAGTAGGCCTCAGAGAGAGAGAAAGACTTCATGAATCAACTTTGATCAAAGGGATACGTAGCTGTAATACACATTCAGGTAAACATTTGGTCAGACGACAGTATCACCCGACCATTTGGCTGATTACAGTTAACAATAGCCATTCTGTGGGAACCGAGAGCAATCTCCATTACCACAGCAGTTAATTTACTTTTTTTTTAAATAAATGTCAATATACATGGGGGGCTAGAGACAGCCTACCCAACAGTATAAAGTGTTAATCTTTTAAACATTCATGGTTTATTCTGACTCCGCTGAATTCTGAGTGCTTCATGTACTTTGATACTGCAACTCCACAATAAACTATTATGTTCATCTCATCATTCTTTTATTTCTTACAGTGGCTTATATCCCCGGTCGATGCAATGTGGGAGCATACTTTCTGTCGAGGCAGGGGCCGAGGTCCAGGGAATAGAGACATCACCCCGAGGTGGTTAAGCAAATTTGGAAAACTTTTGGGCAAGCCCAAGTAGACCTCTTCGCAATGTCCCCTCTGGTTCGCTCCTCTGGGACTGGATGTCATGGTTCAGGCGTGGCTGAGGCTGCGCCTTTACGCATTCCCGCCTATTGCTCTGCTCCCAGGAGATCTAGAAAGGATTTGAGAGGATTCTGGCCGAGCCGAGTATGGTTTTCGAATCTCGTATCTCTCCTGGACGGTCGTCCTTGGAGGATCCCCTTGAGTGGGATCTTCTGTCTCAGGCAGAGGGTGCTATCATCCACCCTCACCCAGACCTCTGGAACCTATGGGTGTGGCCCCTGAGGGGGCACAACTTTTAGCTTCTATCATCTGAGGTTGTTGAGACCATCCTTCAGTCTAGAGCTGCTTCTACGAGGAAACTGTATGCCCTTAAATGGAAGCTTTTCACTTCTTGGTGTAGAGACCACCATTTTGACCCAGTCGACTGCCCTGTTGGTACAGTCCTGGAATTTTTGGTGGGATTGACTCATTTCATCCTGAAGGTTTATGTGGTAGTGCTTTCTGCTTTCTACGCCCCTATTGAGGGTTCTTCGGTGAATAGACACCCTTGGGTCATACGTTTTCTCTGCGGTGCGCTGAGGCTAAGGCCTCGAGTGCGATCCTCCATTTGATCCCATTTCTATCCATCACCTCTCTGAGGTCCTTTCTGTGGCCTCTACATATTTAGATTTTGCGCCTGGTTTGGCCAAAGTACTTCTATACCAGCGGTATACTTTATAAGTGGTTTATGTGGCTAAAGTCCCTTCGCACCACCTGCCTGAGCTCACTTTTTCATTTCGAAGCTAACCCGAGTAGCGCATCTCATGTGCCTTTATAGCTTCCTGGTCATAACGTCACGCCGTCTGTGACATCATGCCTCATAATCAATGATTTGACACACCTGTTCAAAGTGCATAAATGCTAGTAGCGTTCCCATAGCGTTTTGACGCTAAGGGAACCGGGCTTACATACGTAACCTGAGACATTCTATCATCAATTTCCTCAAGATCATGTAGTCAGCAGAATCTGGAGTTTATCTGGACCAGATGGTGGGGAGACGAGATGGGACAACCTCTGAGACAGACCAATCCAGCTCTAGTTCGACCTGATATTAGTCCCATTTCCATCAGTCAGCTAGATGATCATCCTTATGACAATTTAAGAAGATAACAGCCATAACCTTATTGCTCAAAAGCAGTGGGAGTATGATGGACTTCTTTATTTATCTTCTTATTAACATTATTTAGGGTCTGTCTGATTATGTTACCTTTTCATAAATCACTGAATTAGGTATGAACTAGGACAGGTTATGGCAAAGTGTTTCTGAAGCACATCCATTTATTAAATGGTTTAGATGTGTTGTAGCTATGAATTCATAAACCAGTTACAATTTTTGTATGCTTAATTTGTTTTACTACTATATGTTTTATAATGAACAATAAAGTTTGCAATTAGTTTGTATTTAGTGTGTTATCATAATTGTATATAAATTTTATAATAGATTTATTATAATGATAATTGGTTTTCATCCTGCTAAAATCATGGTAAAACATTAAAGCATTGTGCCAAATAAAACATGCTAGCATTGTTAAAACATGTCTTCATGCTAAATCATAGTAGCTTCATGTTTGTAACTTTATGGTAACTTAATTAAACAAGTTAAACGTGTGTTAAACGTGTGCCCAAAATTACCACCAGAGGGCACTCCTTAATTGTTTCATGCCTAATTCCAATACATTCAGGTATTTTAACCATCCTTTGCTATGACTTGTTTGGTGTTACGCTGCAATTCTGAGGATTCTTTTGGTGTTCATTTTGTGATCTTCCTTGTTTTCTTTGCTTCCCTAACCTTTTTTTGTTTTCCTGGTTTTCCCTGCAGCGTTGTTATTTGGACTCGGATGTTTGGTTTGGACTGATTCCACTGTGTTTTGACCCCCTGCTTGTTTCTTGCATCTGTGGATTGTTAAATCAATTTGTTTGGACCTGCATCCCTTGATTTCTGAGCAGTTTTGTAACACTAATTTAATTGATGAATTTCAATCTGGCTTCCATCAAAACAGGAACATTTGCAGTAACATTCAGTTAATTGTGGACATTTTTTAGATTAGGTCAGATTGGATTTTACTTTATTGTTGTTATGCCAAGTACAAGTACAGAGCTAATGAAAATGCAGTTAGCATCTAACCAGAAGTGCAAAAACACAGAGATTTATACATACAGATAATTGCAGGAGTACTGCAGCATAGAGAATCACACATCAACAGTATTACAATATTTATAGGAAACGTGCAATATGAGCAGAAGCTGCAAATCCTTGATTATTCTGATTTAATTTAGGAAGCTTTTATTTGCACTTTACTTTCAAAGTATTTGTTTTCTGCTTGAAAAGAAGTTGATACTGATTATAAGGCAGAATAAAACCATGACTCTATTATCCACTGAATAAACAGAATGCACCACAAAATATATAAGCCAAACTGTTTTGATTTAATTAAATGTGAAGTGAATGGAAACTTTTGCTTAAGTCTCATGTGTGTTCGATATTTCAATATTATTTCTAAATAACAATCTTATATATACAATCTAAATGTATTTTATAGCTACACTTCTTACTGTGTGTTTACATTTGTCTCATTTGTTTCTATTTTAATTTTACCTACTTTTTGATTAATAGAAATCTTTAAATCTCCTAAACTCTGAAAGAGAAACCTTGGTGTAATAAACTTTTCCTCTGCGAATGTTCATTATTAAACAAACACAATACCTAAACTGAGATTTTGCAGAAAGCTATTGAACATTGACCCTTAAGACTAAAACAAAGTTGGTTTAAAATGCCACATAATTGTATGATTTATAGTTTTATTAACTATCAGTGGTTTTATTAGCAAATAGACAACACAGCAACTAATTTCAGATTATAATTTCAGCATTTTTCTGTGAACCAGACTCTTTAACAGATGCTCATTCTGCATCCCATGTTAAACTGTTAACATTTTATCATTCAAACTGTTTACAATGTTCTTCCCACGGTCTGTCTCATCCAGGGTCAAATCTCACAGGAATTTAACCACTCAAGAGATCGTCCATCTTAATTACAAACGCCCAACTATTACAAAGTTTATAATTCATAATGCATATATAGCCTAAATTTATGTTGCAGCTAATAATGAAGTAACTGCACAACATGTAATAAGTGCACATAATGTAATAAGCATTGCATTAGTAAAGTAATAAATGTTCATAATGTGACATAATAATTTTCTCAAGCAACTTTAAAGCCACACCCTAGCATCCAGTAAAGAATCTTCCATTGACTTCCAACAGAACATCATAAAGACAAGTGGGTGGCCTCTTTGATTGAGGCTGGCAAGTAGTCTTTAATTATTGCCCTAGTAACCATCTAGAGCACCCTATCATAGAGACATGGAAGTTAGCCTTTCAATTCAGACAAAAATCCATCTATTAGTTTTACCATTTTATCTGTCATACTTACACCCTAGCAGTCATTTAAAGTAGCAAACATCCTAGCAAACATGGATACCCGTAACAGCTGCATAACATCATGAGTAAACCATATTTTAATTAATCCATCATGCTAATTCATGGCAGCATCATGATAAAAAATTCTAGCTTTGTGCTATATCTTGCTCACACATATGCTTTTGTTTTCCACAGGACTATTATTAGGGTCCAGCATGTGAATTCAGCTCATCAATTTGAGCCCTCATTTATGGTTCTACGACAAACAGTGCAGGATGAGTTTTGTACGAAAGTTTTATCCTGAAAAATAAGTGAAGTGACATTTTTTGTTAGTTATGGTGTAACGATATATAAGATATGGTAGGAGTTATCCATACCATACTTCAAGTCATGAACACACATTCAAGTCATGAACACAAACAAGTTCTAAAAAAATATGTGTACCTTGAGTTCACTGTAAGTCGCTTTGGATAGAAGCATCTGCCAAATTAATAAATGTAAATGTAAACACTAAACAATCAAGTTCAAGTTCAGTTTTTTTATAGAGCGCTTTTCACAATGGTACATTGTCACAAAGCAGCTGTACAAACATAAGCAAAATAGCAAAAGGTGTTTAAAGTAAACTTGAAATGAAACCACTTTAAAGTAAACAGATTAACTAAGAAAAAGACAATCATGCACAGACAGAAAATGATGAAAAGTAACAGATAAACAAACATAAATGTTACTAAAGAACAGATGGTGAGGGTGGTGGCTTATGCTAATGTCAGCAGACATTGTTAAGCAAGCCAACAGGGCAACGGTGGCAAGGAAACAAAAACTCCATAGAATGTACAAATGGAGAAAAAACCTTGTGAGAAACCAGGCTGGTCGGGGAGGGCCAGTTC
>JBAJNP010014986.1:0-10398 GCA_036877545.1 Yasuhikotakia modesta | reverse complement strand
CCCATAAACTATTAACCATACAACACAAACTGCTCACTTTAAATATTAACTTTCATTTTGCCTCCATTTCACTACAGCATCTCACAAAACACCCTGTGAGATTATGTTTGCTCCAATGCCTTCATTCCTAACTCAACTAGCTATAGGAGCTTTGTGCTAGTTGCTTTATCCCTAAATGATAAATGGTAACTGACTAAAAGACAATTAAGAGCAATGAAGGGCCTTAATCGTGATAAGTGAGGGTGACATTAAATCCAGTTGAAATTAAGTTTTCCGATTTAACATTTAACCCAATCAAAACGCAGCTGCTGAAAAATGTGTTTAAATTATTAGCCAGATGAAGTGACTCAAGTGAGCTGTTTCCTCCATGATGCGATAATGAATTCGTTCGGAGACACTCCGGTGTACCACAAGACCTGACATTTACTCTGCTTGTAATGCACAAAGGGAACTTTAGACTGTTTCATTAGGAGCTGAGATGGGCTGGTGAGAGAATCGATACACAGTTCGGAGCTCTGTGACATCATCTGCCTGAAGGGTAATTAACCCGTGATGTCTGACTTTATAGTGTTCTGTCTGTGAAAACAGTGTCCTTAAAATGACAGCGTCCAGGGAAATCATTTAGCTTTTGAACCGAGCACAGAGACCTTTCTGATGAATTATTGATGCACTCTACGCATTTAATATATACAGATTTAATACAAACGATTTCAAAGGCAATAACAGTTCAATCAACTACAGAATATATAAGCATATACAGGTTGTTGTTTAAATTAAAAGAACAAGATAATGAAATGGGAAGATAAAACACAATAATAACTTTTGAGGTCAATTTAGCAACTTAATGTAAATTAGATCCATTAAGCTACTTAAATTATGCTTCAAATAAATGGATTGCAACAAAATCACAGTTAGGATTATTATAATAATAATGTTTAAAGGTTATAAGTTCAACATCTATGTATATACCTATAATATGTATAGTTATATATGTAACTATATTTTCATGTATAATGTATCTTTAAAATTTGCTGTTATTAATATAGGATCCGTGGCTCTATATATTCCATTTCGGAGTTTGCGACTTACCATGTGAACTGTAAACAGGTCCTGTCGGTTTAGCATTGGAAGGAAATAAGACCAGGCTGTGTTCTTCGTTTTCTTGGCATAATCAAAGAAGATGTTCACTCTCTGATGATTTTCCTGCCAGGCGTTACAAACGAACCGTTACATAAATCAACATAAAACACCTTGACAAGAAACGTCCGAAGCACATCTTCTAAAACATTAAACGGCAACAAAGAAGTCACGGCACACTAATGCATTTTGACGGCTGAGACTTTCTCAGAAGCTTTGAAACATGAGAGGAGGTGCCATCATTTTCTATAATCAATATTCCATGGAAACCCAGCCAAAACCCTCATTTTTTACAGCAATAAAAGGAGGAAAGCAGAACCTCAAAATCTCTTTATATGGAAGTTGAAAAGGTTACAAAACTAGCAGTTACACGTATATTACTAGCACTAGCAAAACTAGTATATTATAAAGTTAAAGTTAAATTGCTTTTCATTATGTACTTTGTTTCAGGTCCACTAATACTGTTAAAAGCAAACGTATCATTTAAACCCGTCACACTAGCAATGACTCTAACACACCATCTGTGACTAAGAAGTGCCATGCTAATTTCCTTGTTCGTTCATCATATGCTATAATTGCTAGCACTGCTTCAAAAAGAAAAATTCTACATCTGCAACTATAGACAGCACATGCAAATTAGGACACACCCTTAATTTCCTTAGAGAGCGTTTATTTTATAATGAACTGATTTTTAAAATGGCTTTTCACACATGAATGGAGGAGCTGTGAATAGAGAAATGCTTAAACATAGACAACGAAAGTACACTGCAGCAGTATAAAAACGACGATCTGTCGTCTTTACAGATAGTATCAATGCAATAAACGGAAAAAGCTACACAAGCACATCAGTCTGTGACAGGACCGAAATGTGTGTAAAGAATCTGACAGCAGTGTGATAAATCACTGTCAACCAGAGGAACCCAAGGAAACCTTTTTAATTTGTAACTTGGTTCTTCATGAGAAACGAATTCATGGATGTGTACACTTAACACTCCTCAGTTTCTTTATCAGATACAGTCAGTCCGTGGGCTAGAAATGTCTGATGTCAGGCCACGATAAAACAGACATTATAGTCTTACCTGCAGCGTGTCATCAATCAGGGTCAAGATGTATTGAACCGTTTGCTCCTTAGATATATGAGCCATAAGGTTGAGGAAGGTCTTTGCACACTGCAATAAAATATTTCAGAATGATATGTTGAAAATATGTAAAATCTTGCACAACAATATAAACACCATGTGAGCCTTTATGTTTGTTTTTTACAAATCTATTATTTGTGTCAATCATTCAGAGCCCTTTAAATCACATTTTCACAAAACTAAACAGAAACATGATTAAATTAGAGATTAACCTGATGTCCCTCTTTTGTCAGAATCACTTGTTTTTCTTCAGATCTGGCAACCTCAAACTTCTTAATGAACTCACAGTCCTCGGATGAGATCATTTGACCCCTGAGAAACAAAGAAATTTAAAAATGACTGAAGAGAGACAGGCAGTAACAGGCAATCCAACAAAATGCATCTATCTTACGGGTTTTTAATGAAACCTGTTTGTTCTTAAAGTTTTATTGTTTGTTTGGTCTCTGTCTGACATTTTATAGAAGCGATAAAAAGTCAAAAGTCAATACAAGCGAGCCATTTGGGGACAGTTTCAGTGCTCAACCCAGAGTGAACCGGAACGTCCATGACTGGACCCTGTTGCACTATTCATCGTATACGTATCATTATGTTTTTCAAGCTTAAATATATTCGGTTTTAAAATGCTATAATGCTAATGTGGCATCACCATGTAACATTAGCTAGCTGGCTGACATAAATGACGTTTGTCTAAATTGTTAAAAGGTGGGAGACCTGAACACATGAAAATGATTGAGATGCAAGATAAACACAAAGATTTTCAGATATACTGTAGAACATGTGAATAGCATAAACTGCCATTAAAATGAATGCCATAAAACTAATATTTTATACTTCATTTCAAAGGTAAAGCAATACTGTTTGAACAGAGGAAAAACTGTGAGCGTATTGAAACGGTCACAAGACACAGAATGACACAATCACAAAGAAACAGTTTCCTTAAAGGATTTAGACCTTGTTCCTGTTTCATAAAACTCTTATTTCAGTGACTTTTAATCCATCGTGAGCTCCAAACGTGGTCTAACAAGACAGTCTAATAAAAAAGCTCAAAAGGTCTTAAGACATAGTCACTGTCCTTCCAGATAACAGTAAAACACATTATTGAGATTAGATTGAGATGCTCCATCAGATCTTACAGACAGATATAAAAGCAGAAGTGATGTTCAGATGTACTTACTGAAGGTAGGACTGCCAGTTAACTTTGTTGACTCGAACCTCCGCAGCCTTGGCCGCAATTATGTTAGTCGGGACGGCAGCGTCCACTGCCCCTCGGATATCCATCTTAACCTTTTGGTTTCTCTATATTAGGCCCTTAAAAACTAAAAACAACATCTAGTCGTCCTGTGCTACCATGTAAAGCAATGCAAATACATAGCATCTTGAAGCTAGCTCGCTAGTTTCTTTTCCAGTTGAGCTAGCTTCAAAGATAAAAATGCATAACAAATAAAAGTGAGAAATAAACAGTATGACAAAATATGATACATAAACGTGCTATAGCCATATAAATACATTTAATACACTTTAATACATACACTTTAATAATAGCATCGCAGCAGTCGTCAGCTATGCTTGTAGACTGGGTTACAAGGAATTGCAATTTCATACAAAAGATATATTAGCGTAGATATTTTTAAAATTAGGCATAGCCTGATATTTCACCAATAAAAAAGACAATAAGTCTAATAAACAGCATGTCGACCAGAAATATATGTAATACATTTGCTTACCTGCTGCCTCTTAGCTGTCAAAACGCAAGAGACGTCACGGGATCAAAATCACGTGATGCTGTCATGTGACCGGGCAGCTTTTAACCATTTCAGCATCGCAATCTTTAGATATCCGTCTTTATATAGAGTTAAAGACATCTTACGTCTATACATGCATATGTCAAAGCACTGTTAAAATAAACGATTACATAATAACTAGAATCCACGTATTTCTTGTGCACATGATACGTCCTGTGACGTGCCTTGTACCTCCGAGGGATCAGGCTCAATGGGACAGATTTAATCCCTGCCCTGTTCGTAAATGTTGGTCTTATCTGAGGTTATTTGTGAAGTACTTGCCCAAAGATATGCGTACCTTGATCTTTATTAACTTTCAACAGCATGGAAAGATGTATTCAGTTCACTTCCTACTTCCTGTGGCGTCTTCTCCTGACCTTCTCCTTGCAACAAAAGTTATGAAAATCAGGACAGGAATGACAATACAGAGGATAGATGAAAGATGGCATATACTTTCAGGTAAGGCAGGGCATGAGCTGATGTCTAAACTAGGCAGGTGTTGAATTATTTAAAGTTAATCATGCATGAAAGTCACGGAAACACATTATAAAACAGCAACTAGCTTGAAGGCAATGAGAAATGACTGATTTTGACCAAGAAAGGCCAATGTAAACATAATTCTGTAAATTGCTTCAGAGATGTATTTGCTGTCAGAGATCAGATTATTTTAGGAAGCATGAAGTGTTTTACCAGAGAAGTGTTTTACTAAAGTGTTGCATAACCGAGGAGGTGAAACACAGTGTAAAATGTATTGTGTCTCACTACAGTAGCTTCTGCAGCAACACTAAACACAATGTGGCCAGTTGGTATTAAACATAATCAGAAAGACTTGTTGTAAAAAGTGTTCAATTCTTAAATTCACATATGAGTAACTACATGTGACCTTCATGAAGATCAATTCAAAAATGTCTTGAATCTTAAGATCAGGGAACTTGGTTTTTGTTTTTCTGACCTTTCAACTGTAAAGGTCAAGATGAACAGTTCTGCAATATTGACATTAGGTTTGATTTTTGAGCAAAACATTTTTGTAAAAGAACATTTTATAATCTCTACAGAACCTCGTTTCTACTACAAAGAAGCTTTTGTGCAAAAAAGTTGGAGGTTCTTTATAGGTTCCTTTTCATAGCTTGAAATTAAAGTATGCAGGATTATGGACTTACTGCTAAATGATGGATGTCCAGTTTTTTTGCACAAACTGTTCTAGCAGTTATAGTGTTACCAAAGCCTTTACTGATCATGTAATAAAACTACAGACAACATAAAATAAACACAGATATATAACAGAGATAGATGAGAAAGTACTTTAGAGGCATCCACTGTAAAGCAGTGAAATTGTACGTAAAATCTGCTGTAGAGTAAGGAGAGCATAGATTTATACAAGCAGGCGAACAGTGCCACCTAGCGTTTGCTCGTTTATTCATGTCATTATATTATATATTCGTATGTCATTATATTATATTATCTTTATAATTTCACAGTTTTTCTCGTGTATATTTACGGACTATCATTGCATGTCGTCTGCTTTAAACGTCACTTTTTGATGTGCACACGTTTGATGTTTTACACATGTAGCTGTCGTGTACCGCACCAGCAGATGTCAGTAATGCTTTGGGAAATCCGGGTGACTGGAGACCAGCAAAAACTGCAACCACGGCTGTTTGCGATCGTTAATTCTCAGCACTGGTCACGTCGTTGTATTATAAACACGTGAACGTGTTCAGACGCCATATGATCAACATTAAGTCCCCAGTGCGTGTGACAGAAGATGCATTTCCTTACACCAATGTATTTGCGTGCCTGGATTTCCAGGATCGTATCCCAGCGCACTGACGCGCATTAGCTGGCGAATTCAGGACCATGGAGAGAGGCAGGTGTTCTGCGCCTTTATCACATTCCGCTGTCACCATAGTGCAATCCTGCCAACAGGACAATTTATGCACCAAAGCACTCCAAAATCGTCTGAATAGTGCAAAATGTGCAAAGTGCTGAATCTTGGCTAAGAGCTTTTAATTTAACAATTTACAAGATTTGTTGTGCCTCTAAGGGGGAACCCCGAGAACAGGGACCCTCTGTATGCGGTTGTGTTGTCTTGTTATTGTGAGGGTCTACCTCACATTTTCATCACCGTGGTGTGTGATCTCGTGAGACATACAGGTACATCATTGATGGACTTAAGGGTGTCCACCTTAAACCACCAAAACCATTGTGAGTCTTTTCTCGTTGTTGAGATATTGACAGATTTCGGTATTGACAGGTCGCTTTTAAATGCGTCACGTTGGTGGGCAAAGTCGTCTAACTTTAATGTAAGCATCTAACTTAGCCTTTCTGTGGTGTGAGCGAACATTTAAAGATGTGCTTTGTTGGTAATGTTGCAGTATATTATTATAAATATATATATATATTTAAATGCATAATGAATCAGTGGCATCCAAAGGATTTACGCTATTTCCAACACGGCTCTCCAAACGACGCATGCGCACTGACAAAAACAGCCGGTCTTTAAAAAATCCTTATGCCAACGGATGTGATCAAGGCAAAGAATATCTCTTATCTCTGGGCATACATGGTGAAATTGTAAGTACGGGGATGCTAAGTTATTTTAAATGTACAAGTCATCCATGAAAAAGACCTTTGGGTTTAATTGTTGAAAGATGTTTGACAGAAATGCCTTTTCGATGGTTGTCCTGGGCGATAAGATGGTTTTGTAGCTGGGCTTGATGGTGGCACTTTGCAATGCGATGATATTCGGTGGAAATTGTTTGTGCATGTTGCTTTTAAAACGGCATCCTGCGTATTTAAACAACCGTGTTTTATTCTTCACATATGCCCCATCGTTCAGGATGCGCTTCGTGTATTTTACTACGTTTTAAACCAAACGCATCATTTCCCTGCCAACCATTCACCGTACGACGGATGTCATTCTTGTGGTTGAGAGCAAAGGGACAAAATGCTCAAACGCAAAATGTATTTGATCGTGTTTGTTTGCATCATTCACGGCTTGAACGTTTCACATGCGCCGTGGCTGTGGTCACCGATGGAGGGATACGACTGCAGCTAGATGCGTGTTGCGCCCCCTCCTACTCCCACCAAATATTCAAGCATCTTTGCCAAGCTTCGTTCCTCATGCGAGGAATCTGTCATGATTTCTTAGATTTCACAGCAAGATCAGAAATAAACGAGTCACGTATAACCTTCTTTAAAAAACACCTTTATTTATAAGAAAGAAAACTTTGCCCAGGACACTATATTTTGTCTATAGTGGTCTATTACAAATGAGTACAAATGCCAAAGACTGTAGAAAAAAAGAGAGCACACCCACATGGCAACAGATCTAACAAGGCCTTAAGATGTTTGCAGAATGTATATAAGTACGGTGATCATTATAATTATAATTTGCTTCATTAACATCCTTTTAATACGGATGTATTGAAATGTTTATTGTATTTTGAATCTATCAGTTGTGAGTCTAGTTAAAAAAACGAATCAAACCTAATAAAGTAACTAAAAGTAGTGAAGCCAATGTCTAATTTAACAAGTTTTGGCAAGTATATCATTTAAATGTAGGTAGTCCTATATGTTTGTGTTTGGCTGAAACAAGGTTGTTGCTCAAGTGTGAGATAACATGTTATGTCATGTTGGTCTTCTAAGAACACTATGGACATGTTAGAACATTTCAGATTTGGGTCAAGTTAAAACACGCCCATGCCCTGTCAATACAGTATAAGCGCTTTAACCACTTTCATCCTGTTATTATTTTAATATCTGTTAATGGAATACATACTTGTTTGATAATTTGCTTCTTCCATTGTGGTTTAAGTGTTTTGTCCACTTGAAACCGCAAAATGTTTAAGTGGACTTGAGGAAAATAATGTCTTCCAATATCTGTACCCTCACGGTCACTCTTTGAGCCATTAATATCATCCGATGATCTCTGTCTCAGTTGCATCCTGTTTTTTGCAGCCCATGGGATCAGAGCGGATGGAGATGCGAAAGAGGCAGATGTCGGTGCAGCAGGAGTCGGTGGCGGGGACCACAGCACCGGCGCAGAACGAGCATGCAAGCCAGGGGAACCGCGGTTCCAACGCCTGCTGCTTCTGCTGGTGTTGCTGCTGCAGCTGTTCCTGGTAGGAGGTTCTCCATTTCTCCTTATCTAACAGCGTCAGCTTTGAGATGGAACCACCCTGTTATGCAAGCTTAGAAAGAAGGAGCCTTTAAAGGTTCTTCAAAGCAATGCCATAGAAGAAGCATTTGTTTCTTACCTTTTTAAAAACATCATCCACTACATAGAACCATTGATGAAACTGAAAGGTTCTACAGATGTTTAAGGTTCTTTATGGAACCATAAAGCCAAAAATGGTTCTTCTATGACATTGTGAGGCACCTTGACGCTGTAGATGATAAGGCTTAAATTTTACTTGTGGTTTGGATCTATAATAAAAAATGAAATATTGACCGGATGGGCTTTTACTCAGCTGTACAATAGAATCTGCTGCATTTATTTATCATGCATGTACGTAATGCAGTTGTCAGGATTCCCAGGACATCTGCTTTGTAAGTGAAAAGCTTAAATAACTCCAGGAAAGCAGGAGAAAGTTACACCAAGGCTTCCTAATGCCAGCTGTTAGGAATTGTGGGATCATGATGTGTTTACTACCTTGCAGTCTCACTGTTAGGAATGAAGACAGAGACGACAGGAACCGGAGAATCTCATGTGATATTAAAACAGAGGAGAACACAGACTTTGATGAGAGGTCAGTCACTAAAGCTTCACTCACTATGTGTAAAACCTTTAAATTACACAGCGATTCCTGGTCATGTTGGGATCATTGGTAGCATGTAAAGAGGCGAATTGTCAGTAAAATACATCTAATGTATAGAAAAACCAAAGCAATGTTTCTGTAGCTCAATTGCAGCATTGTGTTAACAGTGCAAAGACTGTGGGTTCGATTTCCTGCAAACACACATACTGGTAAAATGCATAACTTAAATTCACTATAAATCTGCTTTGGATAAAAGCATCTGATTCGGCCCAAATGCAATCATAGGATGTCTTTCTAGCCTGGCAAACTGTGTATTTGTTGTGTGTTGAATTGCATTCAACTGAGCTATTGGCTAGCCTTTCCAAAAGTGCCTTTTCTGTCATCTTTAAATGAAAATAAAAATATGCTGAAAAATATAATAAATATAATAAATATGTTTGTTAAATGAACTGGAATAGGTTTGGAAGCTAAGCCGAATAAACTGAGGTAAAACTGAGTAAAGAGTCTTATGTTTGTTGGCAGTCTGAAACCCACTGTGGAGGAGTTGCAAACCTGGGGGCAGTCCTTCGACAAACTGATGCAGTGCCCGGCCGGAAGACGAGCCTTCCGGCAGTTTCTGCGCACCGAGTTCAGTGAGGAAAACATGCTGTTTTGGTTGGCTTGCGAAGAATTCAATAAGGAAACCAACAAGAGCATCATTGAGGAAAAGGCACGGGTTATATATGAAGACTACATCTCTATTCTCTCGCCCAAAGAGGTGAGTGCCTCTCTGCTAGCACAAGCTGAAAAATAGCTGGTTTATTCTGGTACGAACAGAAGGATGAATATTCATATTTTTTGTTCTGTTCTCAGGTGAGCCTGGACTCTAGAGTTCGAGAAGTTATAAATAGGAACATGCTGGAGCCAACATCCCACACGTTTGATGATGCCCAGCTCCAGATATACACGCTAATGCAAAGGGACTCGTATCCTCGATTTATGAACTCCCAAGTATACAAAACCCTGCTTCAGACAGTGTCCGAGCAGCCAGAGGAGTCCTAGATACCTGTGATCTTTGTCCAATGCCTCCCCCCCTAGTTTTCAGTTTGTTACCTGTCCTTGTGTAGAATATGTTTAAAAGGACCCCGGTTTCGGTCCTACCAGGGATTTTTCTGCTATCATGATCTGTACCTGATAAAAGACACTCAGGTCTCCAGGTCACTGGATTTTTAGGAAAAAAAATGTCTCAAAACTCCTGAGGGCTCAGCATCACATGTTCTGCTACAGATCAGCTTAGCAAGACGCTCCAAAGGATTATCGGTACATTTCGATGTATTTAAGAAAATAATCTATTTTATTTTGCGTTGACTTTTTTATTGTTTCTAATTCATTTTTTGTATCAATGTTTGAAGGAAGATGTTATACCAATCGTGGGCTGTATACAGTATATACGGTAGATATATTTATGGATTTGTATTATGTTTCTTTAACCTATTTTGTGTTACAATGTTTAAAGAAAAGGGAATTGTGGGTAATGTGTATTGCCTGTTTCTAAATAGTGCGTATGAGAATCAAAGCTCAAATCAAGGCAAACTTCAGCTC
>JBAJNP010014984.1:0-10403 GCA_036877545.1 Yasuhikotakia modesta | reverse complement strand
GACCAGGTCTGCAGCACGCTTTAGCAGGACCTCCTACAGCACACAAACACACACGTTTACTTATCTTACTAAATAGAGACATAGACGTCTATTGTTTTAATAGTTTCTGCATTTTTACAAAAAAAAAGATTTAAATATATTTTACTATTTTTTTAATGGTGTTTTGGTGATGTTCCGGGTTTTTTTGGCTCACATTTGTCAAGTTTTGATCACATCTGTATACACATTTGTCCCAAATATATGGTATAACCCCCCCAAACAGTTTTCTAATATACTCATATGATCAAACTAACTACACTATTATATGTAAACATTAAATATTACATATTAAACTCTGCACACAACTATACATATACACTAAACTTACACTTTAAAATAGAAACTCTTTGTTTAAAATGCTAACAATGTTATTTACTTTTGAGTCATGTCCTCAAAAAACAGACCAAGCATGTGATAAGACGGGCAGAAAAAGAATCTGTCTGAATCTCATTTACACCAACCTGTCACACACACATGTATATATGGTGTACACACACTGAACACACATGCAACCTGTGCCAAATCACACAAGCACTGATCCTGTGCTGAGAACTGTTCAGTGCGCGCACACACACAAACACACATATGCTCTGTCGCCGTTCTTCACACAGTGCGTGTTACTGCGGGTTTGCGTGTTATTTTGTAGTGTTTCTGTGTAAGTCACACATCTCCGCTGGCCTACAGATGCTCATTCTGGTCTCACTAAGAGCACCAAACAGGACACAAGCACTTCTAAACACCTTTCAGAGCATCTCATGCATAATCATGTTCCATCTGCTCCATCTGTACTGAATTTATTTCTTATGTTTCTCATTTTTGTCTCATCTTTTCACCTTTCCCCATCAAAGGTGGAAGTTACAAATCACCGACATTGCCCTTGTTCACCCTTGTAACGTTAACAAATAATAATAATTCACAAGTTCACTTGTCTGCTCATTTAGTCTTAATAGTTAAAACGATCTTGGCTCAAAGAAGGCTTGAACCCGAGGCTCAGCTGCAGAAAGAATGCGCGCGATAATGGAGAAGATGGAGAGAAGGAGAGATGGTAGTCACTGAGACAGTACAGAGACTGCCGGTTATACACTCATAATGATGATTGACAGAGCTGAATGTTTAGGCTCATATGACCCTATGTTTACATTTTTATATAAAATACATTTTAGAGTCATTAAAGATGTGTGCATAATAGTTACAAGAGAATTAGTTAAATGCTGTTTAAAAAAAGCTTGCAGATGCACAAGTAACACAAGATAGCTGGTGTGATTCCTAGGGAACACACAAACTTGTAAAATGTATACTGTGAACATACTGTAAGTCTCTTTAGATAAAAGTGTCTGTCAAATATACATGAAAGTGATGTTTTATGTTGTCTTTAGTAAACATAACAGCTAGAATATAGATAATTGTTTGCTCACATCTATATTTATTTCTCTCACATGCATATACACAGAGAGAAAGAG
Source organism: Yasuhikotakia modesta (assembly GCA_036877545.1). Taxonomy (NCBI): domain Eukaryota; kingdom Metazoa; phylum Chordata; class Actinopteri; order Cypriniformes; family Botiidae; genus Yasuhikotakia; species Yasuhikotakia modesta. The sequence goes on along the minus strand of JBAJNP010014984.1, from coordinate 8,904 downwards.
AGAGAGAGAGATTTTTTTAGAGACTTATATTCCATACAGGAAAACAAACAATTGTGATAATATAATATTTTCGGCAAAATACAATGTATGATTTTCAACCCAACATAGCAACTTTTCTACACCCCAGATGTCTTCAAACTTGCCCACATCATTCATACATAGATAAAAAAATAAAATCATGTTTTATCCTTGCTTTTATAAGTCCTTTAAAAACCATTTTAACAGGACAATTTGTATTGTAGAGAATTTTATTCCTTCTACTAATATATATCACATTTTTGCTTGTCCTAAAATTAAGTTTAATAAACATCCTTTTCTCTTTCTGTTTTTATCATACTTAAATCCAAAAATAAACACAATCATTGAAAACATTTCATCCAGAAATGAGAGAGAGAGCGAGAGAAATAGAGAGAGAGAGAGAGAGAGAAAGAAGTGGGGGTGGGGGGTGGGGGAAGAAGTCAGAGCTGGTATTATGGCAACCTCTACTGGATCTCCCTGGGGTATTACACTTAGTCAAGGTGTGGGCCTACCACACACACACACACACTTAACAAACTAAAATGTATCTGCATTTACCAAACATGTGCGTGTGTATTCTGTTTTATGTGTGTTTATTCTGTTGTGTGTATCTATGTTCTGTGTATGAATATATATATTTTAGACATAGAATAAACACTGACAATGAGACAAAAGACTCTACAGATAGAACTACAGTTCTATACAGTTAATGTGAGAAAGATAAGATATGACTAAAATGACAGGCAAAAGCCCTTCCTGGAAACAAAAAAAAAGTACCTGTAAATCTCATGACGAGAAAAGAAAGAGATAGAGAGAAATAACTCATGTTTGAGCAGAGAGTGGGAAAAAAGTGAAGAAGAGAGAGACATAAGCAGAGGAGTTGTTTTTCCCTTAAGAGTCACCAGGTAAAAGGCAGATGGGGTTGCCTGCAAACCTATCATTACTGTACTGTGAGAACAACAGCCTGTCTCTGTACACATACACACACACACACTATACCTATCCTATACACTAACTCTAACCATACAACAAAGCACTTGGTATTTTTGAAAAAGTATTTTGAAGATGTCCCTTATGCTTTTATTTTTCAGATTTACATAAAATATATTTTTGTTGTAATTTTGTCCTGAAAAAAATAAAGGAAAGGTTCATAATGGAAAGTCAGCATGCAGATTGTTGATATTTATATATCCTGTAATCATTAGCAGCCTCTGCGTTGGCTAAATATGGCTCTTTGACTGCTTGATGCCAGGCCGCAAGGCCTCTGCGAACATGCCAAAAAGACAGAAACTTTCTTGGCTGAGTTACTAAACACACTGTGCTGAGACTTTTTTAAAGGAAACTTATAGTGAGACCCAGATCAGAGATACAGGCTATGAAAACCACCAACTACCATAATGTTCTTTTGACCGTTAACAGCACATCTGGGACTGTGTTTGTGTGGTTGTGAACATACATATGAGGATCGGGGGGCATATGGAGGAGGGGGTGGGAGGTAGGGGGGCATTAAGCTTCCTTCTCCTCCTCATCCTCATTTACTTGCATTTCCCACGACAAAATATGACCTTAGGACTAACAGTCCTCCTCTGGCCAATCAGACATGAGCAATAACGATCCTCACAGATGGCTCAAGTCAATGACAAACATGGGGAAAATGAGAGAGAGAGAGAGAGAGAGAGAGAGCGAGAGAGCGCTAAGACCTTGTGCTTAGTTGTTCTCAAACCATTTCAGCAAATATAAGCTTATTTAATGTATTCATTCAAGTATACTGTACATTAGTAGTATCATTAGCTGTGATTAGATTGAATTAATTCAGAATGATTAATTGTGATCATTAGAACTATAATACAGACAAGACTTGAAAATACACACCCATACCCACATACAGACATTTATAGGACATTCTGACTCTCTATAGATGTAATAGTTTTTATACTGTAAACACTATTATATTCTAACCAGTATATTTATTCCACTTACTCTACCCTAAAACTAACTCTAATATGTTTTCAGGTCAATATAGTTTGTGAGGAAACATGAATTGTCCCTGTTAACCACAAATACAATTCCTCCAATACACATAAATGCACTTTGTCTCCTTGTGGTTATTCTTTTATTGTAAACTCTAGTCCACCCTCGCTGTCTCAGCCCATCTGTACATGTCTCCACATACAGATGGGCTGGTTCTTCCCTGCTCTTTTGCCCCATGCTGCCCAAGTATAGGGCTCTTGTTCTGGTCAGCCTCCCTGCCGGTGTTCCCTGTGTACGGCCCCAGCCACCCAACCTGTCCCTGATTTAACAGTGCTCTGCCATCCACACCCAGTGGGCAATCTGTCACCAACACAGCTTTGGCACTGGCAGCATACCTCTCTCTCTCTTTCTTCATACCCTCCCTCCTCTCCTTTGCTCTCCTGTACCCTCTTCCCTCTGGCCATGGCTCAGTTCATTAATCTCCATTATAAAACAGAAGTTAGTTAATGTCTCTCATGCTTGCTGGCTACAACAGCCTGCCATGGGCCCACTGCCACAACATGAACACACACTTTATGCAAACACATACACACACACCCCCACACAAGCTACTCGTGTGTCCACAAAAACACGGCATTATACATGTCCATGAGTACAAATGTTCTGTGTGTAAAAACATTTATATGATCCAGTCCAGGTACAATGAATAAGATCAGTAGGCTATAGATTAAGTGATAAAGCAGTATGCATCACAGTAGTTGACCCAAAGGTGTCAACAGAAGTCCTACCTGAACTGAACCTGATCTGTCTTATGTTTCATATGATTAATGTATGTGACATTTCTTCTATTTTACAGTTTAAATGTGTCTACATGTTTGTACTGTTACTGAAATATAACAGGGTTGTAACAGCATATTAAAAGCATTTTGTTTGTTTCATCTCAGTCTGTGTGTGTGACTTGTAATGTATGGTTTACTGTCATAGTAATATGTGTAATCAGAACTGTGAGCACTTTAACACTGGTCTGAGTTCAGTCCTGATCAATATCCTAATGCACAGTGTCTCATTTATCACTAACAACATCACTTATCGGCACTCCATGTTTCTCCCTTTCTCTTCTCTCTCACCCTCTCCATTCATTTCCACTCCTCCACTGTCTTCTCCTCAACTCCCACCCTCTCCTCTCCTACAGAATACTGCTATTTGTACTACTATAAATAAGACTAAATCTACTACTATAATAAATGCAAAAAAAGAGTCAAATATAAAATATAAAATCTATAACAGAAGAGAAAAAGGAGCAAATGAGCGAGAAGGAGAGAAAGAGAGAGGGAGAGTATAAAATGATTTTAAACAGCCACAAGGTGAATAGACAGTACAGTTGCGCTCTGTGGACTTAGCTTTACTACATAATTTATGTGCCATCTACAGAAGCACCTCTGGCTACTGTACACTCGTACCCTTCACATTCTCTACAAAGTATTTCACATCACACTTTCTCTGCCAAAACAAAAAGTCACACACATTCTCTCTCAAATTAAGTCTGCCAGCACAAATCACTGCACATTCCCTGTTGTCATGATGCTCTATAACCTCAATATAACTTCAAGGCTCAATACTTACTCTGTTGAACCCCTAATGAAATGCAATCAATGATTGATAAGGTGGCAGTTGCCCTCTAGTAGGACCCACAGATGATTACAGCCGGTCGTCCCAAGCATCTGACCCCGCTCTGGGCTCTAGAGGTGTGCCACCTGGCCCTGAGAGAGACAGGTACTGGGCCTTATGTCTTATTAGCTGACTGTTGAGGTGTAAAGATCTGCCGCCTGCCAGACATACAATTAGTCATTCTGTGATCTTTATTACTCTAGGGTGGTGCTCTTTCTATGAGGAACCCTGCTTTTACACCCTCCCTTTCTCAGCCGGGAGCCCCAAGCAATGCTGGGGATCAGGTGATAGGAACTTATGGAGGGTCCCCTGCATCACAGGTAGAGGACGTGGCTGCAGGAGAGAGAGGTCCCTCTTGTGCTGCCAAGAGGACTGTGAGCTATCTTCTGTCAGAGAATGAAGGAAGTGGTCCACTGTCACCGCGGTTGCTTTATACACTATTAAAAATAAAGGTTCATCAAGGGCTACTCAAAGTTCTTTAGGTTCACCAATTAATCATTTTGCTATAAAGAATTTAGTTTTATTATTTTTCATTTTGAATTGATTAATGAATAATTTACTATATTTTAGCTATATGATGCTTAGTAGATTAAAAAAGTTGCTTATGTAACATTTTAAGTTCTTTAAATCAGATTTTTATAAGGGTCATTGTTTTTTTCAAGATTTTCTCCAGGTCATTTTCGAGTCATAATCTTAAAAGATCCACAAATTGATAGTGACCCAATTTGTCATTCTGGTTTTGCCTTTTATATTTGTTTCTGCAACATCAGTACATAGATGTTTATATTAAGAATGGAATAATGAGTTGTTTCTATAAAAGTATCTTTATGGAATCAGGCTTTAAAACCCATTTAGATTCTAACTAGGTTGTAATAAGAACAGACAGGCTGATATGGGTTCAGATCTCTTGTGAGGTACACTCAGGGAGGTGCGAGAGTCATTCTCTACCCTGTTGAATGTTCTAGATGAGCTGAACTCATGTCTATATGTTAAGCTCTTCAGTCCATCTGTCAAAAAGCAGAGAGCATGTCTTGTGCTGCATCAGGATGCTGCGTTCCTCTGCTTTTCCTTTCCACAGATCCCTACAGAAGAGGAGCACAGCGTGAATTTATCTCAAGATGTTCTGTCCCCCACTGTCTGTGTCTGGTTAAGTGTGTGTGAGTGTATGTGGCTGGATGGGTTGCAAGGAGTAGCTCTGAGTCTCTGCAGTTCATTCAACACAGGTAACAAGGTGAGTCTGTTTGACTCTAGATTGTCCCGGCTCTCGACTCTCTAGCCCTGAAGGCTGTCTCCTGACAAGCCAGTTTCTATCTTGCTTTCCGTATTTTTTGCTTGCTTTTTCCCTATGCTTTCTTTCCAGGGGCTCAATTATGGGAGGATGGTTCTCAAGCGCCCAGCGAGAGCAGATCAGCTGACCCGGGAGAGCAAGCCATCCGACAGGTCCCCTAACAATGATAAATCACATACACACTGAGGCTGGTGAGCAGTGGTCCACCACACACACACACACACACACACACACACACAAACACACACACACACACACACACACTATAGCAGCAACCTACCATTGGCATACACATATACATGGTTAATATACAAAAAAAACTGATCAAGTAGAATGTGCCAACATGCCAATGCAGAGGAAGTTAACAGATCTACCTTCAGGAACAGTATTTTTTTGTCTATACATTTTTTTTATGTTTTAACATTATTGCTAGGTTTTAAGAGCTTTATTTAAACATTTAATTTTACATTTCATACTGTAAAATATTTCACCAACAACTTAAAAATAATATAATGATACATAACATTAAACAATCATTCTATTAACAATGATTAGAGAACATAAGCCAACGTTCTGCGAATAATATTTACTATAGCATATATTAACTATAGTTCTTGGGTGAACACAAAAAACTGGTTTGTGTTGGAAATATTATCACAGAGATCACAGTTTCTAAGACACATTGGAATCCAGGTGTCTGAAAGAGTGAATGTCACAGGCTGTTAACCTCCTGGCAACCTGTGATGTCCATGTGTCCCAAATGCCAGGGACAGAAAGGAAGACCCTGAATCATGTCCATATTCCTGATCTCCATGTGTCCATGTGTCCCTGATCTATCTGAACAGAAAGGTGCATGCTCACAGCCAAACCCAGGACTGGAAATGAAATTATAGATAAACCTGATATGCGCCTGGTCCCAGCAAAGGTCGCCAGGAAAACACAGCTGGGTTTCTACATACAGAGACCGTCACTGGCAAGCATACACATATCACAGAAACACACACACACACTGCAAATCTAATCAAGAGATATATATACAAATATATATATAAAACAAATATATATAAAATATATATATACAAATATATAAATCTATATAATCTGTATAATTGCATTTTACAAAGATACACAGACACACACGTGTACAGTGCAAAACATAGTGTTATACCACAGTGGTCCAAACGAGGATTTTCATGCACAGCTTGAAACATCTTGCGTGGTTATTTACTTAACTTTCTTTATTTGTTTATTTATTTGCATGCTCAATTACTTATTCATTCACTTAGTTATTTATTTACCTACTTACTGCTTTATGTATTTACTTGGTTATTTATTTATAGGACTGTGTCAAAAAATCTCAGCACCGGGAGCGAAATAAAGGCAAAGAAAAAAAGCATCAACATTCTTATTGAGTTTTCCTCTTGAATGTATAAGAATATAAGAGGTGATGGCTGGCGGTCTCCCCTTGCACAAATCACACCATCAAAGCAGCCAGACAATGTATGCTCACTATTAGTATCAATTTACAAATAAACTGCTTTTTTTGGTGACTGGATCTCAGATGTCAGATTTTGATAAATGGTTTCAATTTGGCAACTGTTTTAAAGTGTCAGTCCACATCAGATCTGATCCCCTCCTACACCAGCGCCCTGCCCGAAAGAATCTCTCTCACTTAGCTTCCTGCCTTTTTAGGGGAAAATAATCTTTTCATACTAACCAGGCGGCAAACCGCCCAGGGCACCTGACTGCACATTCAGTTATTTTTTTCTTGAGTTTTTCTTGAGAGTATGTGCAAACATGTGTTTTGTGAATATATACACCCCACACTCATGCAAATGTCCTTTTTTCCTTTTGATTTGTTTGCTTTTTGCTGCTGCCCCAAAGTGCCACCAGCATAGAGATCAGCATAGATCTAACCTCCATCTCACCCTCTCAAAGCCAGTATCAAACAAACAGTTGGTTTTTCAGTCACAAGCTTGTACTTTCTGTGTTCTACGCTATCAAACAGAAGGCCCTCAGGCTTTAAGAATCAAGGTTTGCTTCTTGGACATGAGAAAACATTTGAAACACAGATGTAGTGGCAAATCTGGGGCTAAAATATTTAGCATAATGTTTTATATCTCTCTCACAGAAGTTTTACTTCCAGTGTTAAATTTATATCAAGCCGATGCTGGAGAGGTTGTGTGCTTCTAAAACACATCAAAGGAATATAATAACATCAGAGAATCAGATTAAACAGAGAAAAACAAAGAATCGCACCCTAATGCTGACCCAACTTACCTTAGGTAACCTCTCCGGGTCTCCAGGATGACGAGGAATGACCTTTTGTAACCTCTGGAATCCATAGTCTATGGTGGGTTCATTCAGAGCTGCAGGAGAAACAGAAAATACATTTGCTTTAATTTAATTGGACTGCAAGTTTCTTGTACATGGATCTTTATGGATCCATGGATTCATGGATCCCTATTCTTGTCCATTTTTCAGAATTCTTAGCTATGACAGCTCAGAATTAAGCCGTTTTAAATATCAGTGTGTACATTTACATTTGTGCATAGACAAGTTTATACAGGTAGCTTACAGTGCATTAAAGGTATACATTTTCAATTGTGTGTTCACCTGGGAATTGAACCCACAATTCTGGTGTTAAAAGCACAATGCCCTAGCACGTTTGTCCCCGTGGCATCAATCCAGGTTTCCTCCTGCATGAATTTGTATTATAAAGTGTTTAGTGAAGACCTCTGGCCTCTTCTTCCCTCTTCACAGTTCTTTTTGTTACAAACTTTCCTGCCTAATTCAATTCCTTTCTTCTCACTCAACTCTTCTCATGTTTGATTTTATTCTCTTGCTGCTCCGCTTAGCCTCTCTTCCCCATTTCAGCTGTGCAATAAGAAAAGCAGAAAGAAACACCCGGAAAGCAGTTAGGGAGATATTTCTCCATAATCAAGCCCATTAATCATAAAAGGCTGTCAAATTTGACTTTGGGGACAATTTGTCAGCCTTCTTGCCCGGTCCGCTTTTGTCACCGTTGCTTCTTGTATTCCATAAGGATGATTGACAGTCCAAATGCTGGTGAGTAGAATACCTAGTTTGCACTAATATGCATAAGCGGTGCTTTCATGAATAAGAATAAGGTGGCTGCGCAGAAGCAGAGGCCTCTTTTCAAAGGGCCGGTTCAGTTTGTCGTGCACAACAAATAGATGGTATTACCATTATAACAATATTTGTTTTCTTTCCTCAGGAATGGTCCTCGGTGAGCTGCTAAATCAAACTTGTTTGAGAGGGTTTCATGGTAAGGAGGAGAAAAGAGCTCATGGAGTGACGGGGTTGTGGAGGAGGGGGTCTGTGGAGGTCTTTGGGGCTTAGTGGACCTGTGGTGGTGAGGGAACAGTCTCTAAGGATAATGTGAGAAAGGTGTTGTGGTTCTTTTGTAAGTCAAGAGAATGACAGCAACTTCATTACATGCAGTAAGTTGTGTCATTGTTTTGTTGTGACGTTTTTGGACTGTGTTATATATGTGATATAAGTCACCAAATACATATTATAAACATTATAAATTAAATATTAAATGAATGAAAAAGAAAGAAAGAAAAAAAGAGAGTCTGAAAAAAACTTTGATAGTCATTCACAAAGCAATCACATAAACCTTGTACTTTAATGAACGATTGGACATAAGGAGGAGGGGTTTGTCTTTCTATCACCCCCCCAGAAATTAAGCCCATTACTTCTCTTATTAAAACCCCCCTGAACTTTGACCTCAGCACCCCATTGGCTGCCTGCAGGGCCTCTGTCCTCTCAGCCAATCGATATGGCTGCCTCCCGCAGAGAAGTGGGAGTAATTGGAGAGTGTGTGTGCGCAGGCCGAACCCTGACCCCGCCTGCATTACACAGCCCATATGAAGATAGATTGCCTGATTTAGTGTAAACATATGCTGCAATTCTAGCCATCAGTGCCACTTTCT
>JBAJNP010014983.1:0-10404 GCA_036877545.1 Yasuhikotakia modesta | reverse complement strand
ATGTATGAGGCAATCCACAACTAGAAAATCCAAAACAACACCAAAGGTCAGGGCAGGCAGCAAAACATCAAAGTCCAAGAAACAATCCAAATTCCAAAAACCAAGGTAGTCCAAAAACACAGATAACACAGCGGAACACAGGAGATCACAAGAGAACACAGGGAAGACAATACAATACATCGTAACTTCCTGTTTGCTGACTTGCTGTTTTATAGCCAGCAAACAGGAAGTTGCAACAGAGGAAGCAGAGGGAACAAACAGACAGTCACAGGGCTTGGGCTCCCTCTGCTGTCCTGGTGTTATATGTTTAAAAAAATGAAGATGTGTTTTTGGGAGAGCTAAAAGTGATGTTGTAATTTTACAACCACAGGTCTTACAGCATTCATACCAATATTAATGTCTAACTGGTGGAACCAGTTTGCGCTAGCAGCGCAAGGTTTGTAGGTTTGATTTTCATAAGACACATACTAGTCAAAATAATAAATAAAGAAATAAAAATAAAAGTCACTTTGGATAAATACATCTGCTAAATGAATAAACATAATGATTATAATGTTAATGTAAAATGTAACGTCCTTTTGTATTCTTGTAATTCCACCACCATTCCCTGAGCCACACACTGTTTTGCCAGTGTATGCTCTCATGTATTTGACATAAAAGCCAGTAAAAATTTAGTTAAAAGTGTATAACATTTAAAGACATTTATAAAGATTAAATCTCAAAAATGGGTTTGATACTTGTTTGTTGTTGTACAGATTTTGATAGCATTATTTAAGGTAGGTATTTAAGGTAATGAAGTGTGTTTTAAAGGAAAGTTCACCCAAAAATGAAAAAGTATAAAATAAGTTTTTTAAATTCATAAAATAAAAGTTCACAGATGACATGGTTTTAGATACAAATTTATCAGAGACCCTATTTAATCTGTTCCAAAAAAAATCTCCTTTCAGGAACTCGAACTGCGTCGAAACGCTATGGGAACGCTACCAGCGTTTATGCACTCTGAACATGTGTGTCGAATCACTGATTACGAGGTGTGACGTCACAGACAGGGTGATTTCATGACCAGGAAGCTATAAAGGCACGTGCCCTCCTATTAGCTCAACTGGTAGAGCATTGTGTTAACACCGCAAAGGTTGTGGGTTTGATCCCAGGGGAAGGAAGTCCTTTTAAAAAAATATGTGTACCTTGAATTTACTGTAAGTCGCCAAATTAATAAATGTAAATGTACGTGCGTTGCGCTTCTTTCATTCAGCGAAGCGCTCTATGTCGAATTGTCTGTCGATTGTATGTCTTTCTATGTATTTAGACCAGGGAGGGAAAGCATTTAAGTTAGAATGCCACTGGCTGTGGGAAAGACAAAGAGTTTTTCAGAACATGTGTTCCTCTCTGCCCGCGTTTCATTACGGGTGGGGATACACATGCTCTGTGTTGTTTGCCTAGGAGCGTAGCACACTTAGTAAGCTGTTGAAGGCATTGTGAGCAGACAGTGGCATGATTTTAGAGCAATCGCCCATCACGCCGTTAGAGCTGTCTCTGTTGAGACCCGTCTCTGACCAAAATCACAGCATGTGCTTGTTCCTAGAGAGCTCTTCTTGAGAAGGGAGCCCTCGTTAGCGTTCCTCGTGGTGTTGTTCACGCTTCCACTGAGGCAGAACGGCGGCTGCATTCGTGGGGTATGCAGCTGGACTTGATTGAGGGAATTGAGACAGGCTTGTCCTTATCTCATTTTTCTCTCGTCAGGTCCTCCTTTTTATTGGGTATGGAAGCACTGAGTTAATTGACAACTGGCACCGAGACTCCAGTTACGGTTACTCCAGAGACCAGCCTCGAGAGGCTGGTACCCTTTAGCAACTTCATGGCAACGTGGAAACTACTGCCAGGTGTATCCCTATGGGTCCTGCGTACCTTAGAACTAGGTTACAGAATTCAGTTCATTTCTTGCCCACCAGTGTTTAGAGAAGTCCTCCCCACTCTGGTGGGCCCAGCGCAGGCTCTAGTCTGGGAACAAGAAGTGGTTTCTCTGTTAGGGAAGGAGGCCATCGAGGTGGTCCCTCCTCAGCTAAGGGAAACAGGGTTCTACAGCCGCTATTTTATTGTTCCCAAGAAGGGTGGGGGTCTGCGTCCCATCTTGGATCTTAGGCTCTTGAACCACTCAGTCAGACAACTGAAGTTCAAGATGCTCACAGTAAAGCAGGTCATATCCTAAATCAGGTCTGAGGACTGGTTTGCTACCATAGACCTAAAAGAGGCTTATTTTACATCCCCATCCTTCCCCAGCACAGGAAGTTCTTGAGGTTTGCGTTCAGGGGCGAAACCTACCAATATCAAGTTCTTCCGTTGGAAGAATCATCAATCATACATTGATTATTGGTTGATTCTATCTTCCTCCAACATCTGGCAATTCGACATTGAGATGTCGTTCTTGCCCACATGAAAGAGCCGGGGTTCAAACTAAATCCCAAGAAGAGTGTGCTTTCTCCAGCTCAGAGAACCACCTATCTCGGTGTCATATGCTATTCCACCACGATGCGGGCACATCTTCTCTCGCTCATGTAATTCATTCCTCTCTGCTATATCGAGAGTCAAGCAAGGCTTGTCACTCACTGTGAAGCAGTTTCTGCAACTGCTGGGTCTGATGGCAGCTGCGGCCAACGTCATACCTTTTGGCGTACTGTACATGAGACCCCTTCAGTGGTGGCTCAAATCCAGGGGGGTTCTCCCAGAGGGGAAATCTGCTTCACATGATAAAAGTCACGAGTGCTCTTCCAGTTGATGAAGAAATCAATACATAATCGATTATAATACAATACATCTTTCGATACAATCGATACAATACATCTTTTTTTTTAATTAAACTTTCCATTTAATTATTGCCAGATCAGTTAGATTCTACATTTTTGATACTAGCCAAGTTACAGCATTGTGATGTTATAGCTACAATTAGTAACATTATGCTTCTGTCTCCATTTTTGTCTGTAACACTCCTCTGTGTCTGAAATTTGTTGCAGAACTCTTCTTGGATCCAAAAGGTTTTATATCAATATAAAATTATACTTCACTTTTATATCTCTTATATCTCTCTATTTTTAACAAAAATGTTACATGTGGTAAAATAGGTGTATTTTCTTCAATCCATTTGGGGATCACAGCTGTGTATATAGGGGCCTGAGAAACTGCTGAAAAATACTTTAAGTGATTACAGAATCCTTAGCTATCAAAATATTCATTCTAAGATGTATTACTTGTATGCATATTAATTATAACATATTGCTTTTATCTAATTTGTTCCTTTGTTTTATTAATTGTATGTAGTTTGTTTTGTGTCTATATCTTTAAGGCAACTTGTGATGGAAGTACCATCAAGGACCTTTTAACACCATATATTGTGTAGTGTCATGATTCTGTCACCACTTCCTGTTAGACTGTCATTTTGTCAAATAGCATTCAGCTTCCTGTTCTTGGTTTTGTAACTCCTCCTTAATTAACCTCATTGCTCTCGCTTGTCTTACTAACTATATAAACCTGCCTGCCTGATTGTCTCATCAGCTTGTTGCTTTATATTCTGATCTTTAAAGCCTGTGTTATCTCGACCCTGTCTGGAACTAGACTGCTCTCTGCTAGAACTTCCATCAAGTATCAATAAGTTTGTCCCTGTTGATCTGCTCCTCTGGATACTGGATTGTCAATTAATTTGGATTTGGATCTTGTATTTTTGGAAAGGATAAAGGAGATTGAATTATGTTGTCTTTGTTACTGTTTGTTTTCTGCCCATCTATTATTCTCTCAGAATACCTTCTAGAAAACTCTGGAAAAGTCTGTAATACTTTCCTATGTGGTGCAGCGTTCTGTGTCTCTGCCTGTCACGTGATAGACGTGGGTTTAATTTGTGGGCAAGTCACCCTGGGCATTGAGTGATATGTGTGATGTGTGCACCTCCTGTGCATCACCTATGCTGATTAACTGAAACCCTGCGTTAATATTTTTTTAAATTTATTTGTTCTCTAACTTTACTTTGACATAAATCATTATTTTTATGCCCCTGTGATTTTTTTGCAATACCTAAGGTGTTTAATAGTTCCCTGGGTGCAACTCCCAGGGCGGAGTAGTCCGTAAGGGTTACTTATTTTGATATCTTCGCCTACCACTCTGTCACATTCTGATATAGTCAGCAGGGTGTACTCTTTAGAGCAGAGATGTGATTTGTCCACTGTTTAGACCAGATAATTGAATGTTATCCACAGGAACAAGACAGCAGCGTCTGTCCTAGGAGAGATTTTCTCACTTAATTTTCCCTTCTAGTGGTAAGTGTGGCCTAATAACTGCATTTGAAAACCATGGAAAATTGCATGTGAGAGCTTAAGGAGATTGTAGCGCAACTGAGGGGTGGATAATGAGAGACTTCGGCAAGATTCTGCAAGCTTCCTTGAGAAAGTGAAACAACAGTCGGTTCACACCCTACCAAATGCAGAGCTATTATAGCATGATCAATTTGTTGAGAATGTCTTTGAGATGTTGAGATGTCAGGCTTTACCAAGTGGCATTCCCCCACTAGTCTTTCTGAGTTGCGTTCATTCCAAGGTTTTGCTATAGGGGTTTGCCATGTTTGCAGCCCCTCTGCATAGACTAATGGCTAAGTTGGCAGGTGGTAGGCCTAAGAAACGAGAGGAACAGAGTTTTGTTAATGCCTGGACTGGACAATGTGCTGATTTTTCCTTGCCCTTCATCTTAGAGGTGAATGCTAGCCAAAGTTGGCTAGGAGAAGTACTGCCCCAGAACCAAGGAGGCAAGGCGTGGCCTATTTCCTATGCCAGCTGTAGTCTTAGGCCCACTGAGTGCAATTTGTCCAACTATAGCTCTATGAAATTTGAGTTTCTTGCATTCAAGTGGGCTATAACAGAGACATTTTTTGGGGCATAAATGTGTGGTCTTCATCAACAACAACCCTCTTAGCCACTCTCTTAGCCACGTTTACTCAGCCTCCTTGTTTTCTTGTTAGCCTTGTTTGGCATTATCCCCAGCATTTGTTGTCCTTTATTTTCTCATGTTTTTCTTTCTTTATTTCATCTAGTTCCCTTGTGATTTCTATCCTGTGTCAGTTTGTCTTGATACATCAGTTTACTGACCATCTTGTCTTGTCGTTATCCCAGTTTTGTTGTTGCCACTCTCCAGACCTGTGTGTTTGATTTTGCCCAGTTGTTTTGTTTCTTTTGCTTTTTTGTTTGATTCCACGCTCTTTGAAGCTGCTGCCCAGATCTCCCACTTCTAGCTGCGCCCCTGTGCGGGATCGGCTTTTACACTTTTTAGTTTTGTTTTGGTAATTTGTGTAGTGTTCCCAGTGTTCCCTGGTATTTTTGCTACAATCCCACCACTTCACGTTGGAGCAGACCCTGCTCACTGGAAGAGCTTGTGAGTAGGGGACAGTTGTCTGGGACACCAACTTTTTGTGCTGTGTGTCCTTCGAGACTTTTAGACAGGAAACAATTAAGCTGTTTGACCGTTTTGCTTGGGGTAATGAGGCAGTGTCTAAGCTGATGCAGTTGTCACAGGAGTGCTGCTCACAGATTACGCTGTTACGTTTCAGACCTTGGCACCCCCCTGCAGCTGAAACAAGACGGTGCTCCATACTCTTGGAGTGTGGGGTTGGAGGATGACTTCCAGGAAGAGATCGCCATCTGCTCACCATTCCCAATGACCCTGAGCCCATGCAAAGGCAAAAGAGGCAACAATGTGGGAGGTTGGAGCTCATGGAACTCTGGGGCAGAGGGGAACTTCATTGATGTTTAGTTTGCCGTCAAGTGGGGCATCCCTGATCACTGGCTGACCGATCCCTTGTCAACATGACTAACTTCACACCCCCTGTGTCGCTGCCCATTATGTTGGACCCCGTTAAATTGGACTCAACATAGGGCAGGGTCCTCACAGCATCCCGTTCCCTTCAGGGATGCATACATAACCTGAGACGGTATTGCACTTCTGACATCTAGTACTCTGGTCACAGTTAAGCGGAATTTAAAAAGCTCTTAAAATTGGCAAATAATAGGGTTTGAAAAGGATGCCATATTATGAAGTGGCCACCTCAGGGACTTAACCTTAACCTATCAATTAAAAAATCAAGGTTAGTCACTGGAGAAGAACTTCTTCTGTGAGATGATGTGCTGTAGAACTCTGACAACTGACAAACTCCATGCTATACTATATGTCCTGCAGTCTAAGCCAGTCAGGTAGCATTCAGAGTCAGGGGCTTTGAGGCTTTGGTGCATCTATAGAGATATATTCCTGCTTTTAGACACCCTAGTCAGATTGTATACAAACCGTAATCAATAAAGAGGAAATTATGTTCAGAAAACTAGACATGATTACACAGCTGCTCAGTAGGTAGCATGACCAGTCCTTGAGTTCCATGACCATCATTGAGTTCAAAGACATGCAGCTTAGGTAAATTGAATATAATAAATTGCCCCTTGCTCTGTGTGTGTGTGTGTGTGTGTGTGTGTGTTTTAAATTTATAAACACCTATCCAAATCCAGATTTCCAGATATATTAAATGCTTTATTTTTTTCCAGAAACAATTTTTGCTATGCTGGTTGAAAATCTCTTCACATCCTGATCGCAATCGGTATGCTGCAATTTGTGGAAGGTGCAGGACCATAAAGAAGTTATCCTATCTTTGCATTTGGTTTGACATGCCTTTTAAACTATGAATGCATCCATGTGTTTTGAAGGAAGCATAGCTTTGGAGAGCTCTTTGAGGGGAGGGTGGGATCACATTCTTTCCAAGCTATTAAACTGTGTTATTAAACTGAACAATTTTACCATGCACTGATTTAATTTATTGCACTGGTTTGTTTACGAGACTGTTGGTAAACAGCTTGAATATGTATTAATTACCTAAGCTACCACAATGCTTCCTCACTGGACACTGGCAAAGGGCTACTGGAAATAAATTGTAGTTGAGGTGGCTCATATATTCATAATAAAAACCTTGTCAGGCATTATGAAAGAGCATGAATGGCATTGTTTCTTTTAGGCATATATGTAATAATAGTTGCACAAGCAGATGCAGAAGAAAGTGTACTGTTGTGAATCTTTGGGCGGTATTAGTTTCCATTTGTGAGTCTATAATTTGTAAAGATGTTTTTTGCACTGAATTCTATCACTGCAAAAATATAAGTCTCTATGATAAATAAGCCTTATAATGAGTTGAGCATGTCATTATTTTATCCTGGAGTGGAATCTGTTTAGAGGCAGACTGTAGTTTCTTACAAAGAACATAGGGGTGAACAGGACAAAACCATAGACAGTTTATAAGGGAAAGGTGACAAGTTCAAGTTTTAAGTTTCAAATTTATTTTTCATATGTACAAGTGTCAGTGACAGTGTACATTGAAATGAATTGTTTGTAAGGCTTAGGTATTCAGTTCAACTTCATTTCTATGTGTAGCATCTGAAATGTTGTCAATTACCACAGCTAATTATTATTTCAATTGTATTAATGTAATTGCATTAGTGTAACTGTAGTTTTTGCTTGCTATTACAATTTGAGAGATGGCTATCCCCCTATTTTTAAATTAAAATCTAAATCTAAATTAACTGGAAGTTTGAAAATGTTAAAATGTATCATAAAATTTGGAAATTGTGACATAGAGCATGTACATGGCCAAGTACAATAAGGGGTTCTTTGCATTGAAGCATACAAGATGCTCTTTGGAACATTCTAAAATTATGGCATAACATGGATCATCATGATATACAGTAACCTGTCAGCTTGATGTACATGTAAAGTCATACAGTTGCCATGACCTCATTTTGTGTAACCTCCAGATGAATTCCACTTTCATATCAACTTTCATTTGGTTATGTGTCTCTTGTGGTCAATTGTTTGACTGTTTCCTTGATGCTGTGTGTTTCTGTACACTCTGTAATTACAAGGCAGCCATTTGCTGTGATAGACCACAATTTTTGTCTTTATTTGAAATAACAAAGGGTTCATAGATGTAAAAGTGTAATAGCATTTAGTACAACGCAAGGGTTGATTGTGCACACACACACGTTTTTTTCAATGGCATTCATGCTGTTATAAATATTGTATTGTATGTCAACATTTTGGGGATCACCCTCGGAAATCAGAAAACACCATTCCCACTAAGTAGGCTTCATAAAAGTAGTTCTGACTTGCTGATCAGGACTCCGGGGATGTCCCTCCAGGCATGAAGTTAGTTAAATCTATTTCTTCACAGACACCCCAGAAAACTGCATTCTCAGGTTATGACTTCCAGTTGCTCACCACATATTTAAACAGTATATATTTCATAAAATACATACAGTAGGTCTGTCATTACCTCTCTTGCTTAATTATTCCATTTCTTTTGCCCAACAGTCATTTACAGAATAGCATTCTTATTAAACCCATTTTGTCTCAGTGTGACTCAAACCAAAATCCCAACAATAGTCTGTCCACAATATTTGCTCTGATGTAGCACCGGCTGTTGGTCTGTAACCATCTGAATCTTCCAGCCAGCCTGTAAATCATCCTGCTGAAAGGCACCGCAGACCAGTCATCAACGTCCGACTAAAAACTCTGGGAGCAATACTAATGCACCTGGTAATAGAGGCCCTGAAATTGAGACCATTCTGCAAAAAAAATTTTAGCCCCTACTTTGTTGTGGCCAGGAAGTGGGGTGGATTGTGACTAATCCTGGACCTGACATTTTGAGCCATATTAGAGAGGATAAAATATTTCTACACAGAGACTGATAGATCTATTAGTACAGTCTGTTTACTAGTAATCTATGTTGCATTTTATACCATAAATATGGAAAAAGCACATTTTATTTTTTCAAGGTTTGCTTGCCTGTAAATTGTTACAGATATTGTAATATCCCTTTAGATTTTGGTTCATACAAATCATATTGAAAATTGCACTGCTCTCCTGCAAATTCTCACACACTTCTGTTAATACACCTTTACAAATTGTAAAAATAACATTTTATGTCAAGATGAGACAGACGTCTGTGCTCATTGTATATAACACACCTAAAATAGTGTTTTATTTGGCAGACGTTTTTATCCAAAGCATCTTACAGTGTCTTCAAGGTATACATTTAAGGTATACATTTCTTCCACTTCATGTAAGAAATATTTCGGAGCAAGTTCAGGCTGCCATTTAATTCATGAGAGCTAATTTAAATTTATTTGGAAATTATAATGACATAAAGGACATTAAAATTTAAAAGAATTCAAGACGGTCAAAACACGTCTTACAACAGATTGTCAGCAGAGATTCACACAACTCAGAGTTAAGAGGTGAACAACAGGTGATTTATTAAAAATGGCAGACAAGCAGCAGGAAACCAGAAAATCAAGGTAAGAATCAAGGTAAGGGCATTTAATAAACCTCTCTGGGAATCGAGTGCATGAAGGAATGGGGAAATGCTGGAGGATAGGGACAGTGGAGAATGCTGGGGTTTCTCTATGATTGGATACAAGTAACTGCAACAGAGGGAGTCTTGTTAATAACATAGAATAGCATCAGACAGTGAATCAATTAGAAAAGTGCAGTGATAGTGTCCTCGACTGACGCTGACAGATGGAGGTGATTAGTATTCTGGTGATTGGGATCTGATGACTTTGACTCCCGGACACAGATGAATTTTATTGATTTGCCACAATATTTTGCAATTACATATTACATAATTAAGGTCTTATCTCTCACAGATTATAATAAGTGAGCGGCTAGCTGCTGCTTTATTGAGAACAGAAGCCATAAGTTTCATTAGTAACAGGTATTTATAACAATAATTCTAATGTTTGATAACAAATGACCTATGGAGTCTACACAATTCATATAAACACTTTTGTACTACCAAATTATTATTATATATTATTATTATATATTAAATATTATATATTA
Organism: Yasuhikotakia modesta; assembly: GCA_036877545.1. Classification (NCBI taxonomy): domain Eukaryota; kingdom Metazoa; phylum Chordata; class Actinopteri; order Cypriniformes; family Botiidae; genus Yasuhikotakia; species Yasuhikotakia modesta. Next base: position 495 of record JBAJNP010014983.1, on the reverse strand, counting down.
AATTATTTTAATATTACACTCGTGGCTCCACCTGTGATTGGAGGGCTGGCAGAAAAAAGGGGAGGAAAAACACTTTAATGAAAAAACCTGAACAGCAGAGGGAGCCCAAGCCCCGTGACTGTCTGTCTGCTCTGCATATGGATCCTGCATATGGATCCTCCCATTTCCCTTCACACCCCATTCATGACAGAATACATCGCCACCCCAGGATACAGCGGGTTAACAGAGGACCTCATTGAGCAGCTCCTCCAAACGAGGTAAGGTAATTCCTCTATGGAGGATTATGTGGTTCAGTTCTGTGCCTTAACAAAATGAAGTTTCATTCTATGATGAACAGTTTTTTAAAGACCTGTTTCGCCATGAACTTGAATGAGCCATACAAATGTTTATTATCCACTGAGGGGAATACTCGCCCATTAATAGATAATATTAATATAAATATAATAGTTTCTGGACCTGGCATTGTTGCTGAGTGGCTCATTGCTTACTGTATGT
>JBAJNP010014982.1:0-10407 GCA_036877545.1 Yasuhikotakia modesta | reverse complement strand
CTAACATCACACTAACATCTAACATCTACATCAGGTGGCGGTAGAGCTACAGATGGAACAGCCGCAGTTTGCACGTGTTCCTGCGTCTCCTGTGACAACAAACGCAACAACAGCTTCAGAGAGGAATTCAGATCCGATTTAATGTGTGAAACTGAACTGTTGGATCAGGATTGTGGGCTCCGAAGTGTGTTTGCATCTGGAGAAGATCACAGATGAAACCATTTCATATCCTGTCAAGACAGCCATGACACACTATGGTTAGACAAGTTAATGTTTTCATTAAACTGTTTTCTTAATGCATGTTGTTACAGTGCATCTTAAACTATTTTAAGACGCATATGAGACGTCCCACAGCAGAGACTTCATCTACAGGTCCATCTCCTCAACTCCAGCTGTCAGGTGAGCGCCTGTCATTGTAAATGTACCTAATACACGAAAAAAGCCAGAAATGAGGTTCTGATCCATTATTGCATTTGCTTTTGTTTGAAACAAAGACCCAAAACATCCACCAGGCTCTTCAGACACTCATACTCCCTGAACGACCCCGTGGGCTCGACCGCATACAGTGAAGACTTCTGCTTCAGACCCGTTTCAAAGCCCACCTGCATAAGATCTGCCACAGCGTCAGGACACAGGAGGAACAATCCTCACCCCAGCAGGGTCTCCATGTTAATTCATCACCATTCATTCCTGTAAATGTTGTGGACGTGATCCAAATATAACACGTCTTGTCTCACACCAAGGCTTTCATGATATGGAGGTTGTCTGGCAATCAGATGAGAAGCTTCGCTGATGGTTCTCTGACTGAGCAGGAAGTCCAAAAAGCTCTGAGTGCTCAGTTCAGGTCCACATACAGTCTGGATTATCTGGGATTACCTCAAGGTGAGAGTCCTGACTCGTGTTTACATGATTTCTAAAGGGTTTCTCATAAAGTCTTTAATGTTGGGTCTATCTGACAGGGTTGATGAAGAAGGACACAGTTCCTTTACCCTCAAACAGTGGTCTTGCTGACCACTGTGATACCCAGACTGAAATGAGACACAACTACTGCAAACCTGTTCTGAGAGCCGAGCTGCAGGGCAATACTTCTCGCTATGGGTGTAACAGGCTGCATGGAGTCGCTGTGAGGGGTATAGGTAAGTTTCAATTGTGTTTCTACATTCGTTTGACATTTGATATAACTATTCACCTCCGTCGCTCATCTCAGAAACACTGCAAACACAACAGGGTTGCTTAGATACTCCAAACATTGCATTGTGAATGAATAACACACATATCAGATAATTAATAGAGTTAATGAGTTAATTCATCACACTTTTGTTAAATACTGTATTGTTTCTACAACACTGCAGTATCAATAGAAACACATGTTAAGATTTGGTAGAATGACAAACATTCTTCTACACTTTAGTTCCCACAGTGATTCAAAGTCACCTCAGAAGTCAGAGGTACTGCACCACGTACAGCCAATATTTTGGAAGTCAACGCACAGATTTCCCATCAGCCCTCAGTTCAGTTCAGCCCGAGATGTTTCACCACATCTGTAAACATCTTACACCTCAGAAAGGTAAGAAACATGTTTGCTTAAAACATCTTGCATTGATTGCAAGAAATGCATTGATTTTACTGCATTGTATTGCTTTAAAGTTTTGTTTACACTAGTGCTTTAGAAGCTTGTGTGACTTCTAAATAATTATAATAGTTTGTAATCAGTGTTTCTGCTCTGCAGAAGAAGTGAAGACATTGTTTCACACATCTAATCTTCCTCCTCATGAATGGAGGGGAAGGAGCTCTGAGAGATGTTTGCAAGCCCCTCCCACACTAGAGAGGATGTCAGCATGGACGGGACCTTTATAAGATAACATGATGCATTATGGGACATATGGATTGGGTCCTTTGGTTGCACTAAAGGAACTACTTTGTAGTAGAAAAAGGTTTTACAGACTATAAAATGTTAAACTAAACTAAAGACGCTGTGACGATTATGCAAACAACACTTGTGCAACTTTTATTTTGAATAAAGTACTAATTGAAAATGACAACAAATTTAGTTTAGCTTTTTTTGGGTGAAGTTGTTTACAATTTAAAAATGTATTTTCAGAGGACAGTAAAAATGATTGTGAGACCTAAACAAAATCCAGCAATTGGAGTGCGGTTTTAAATGCGGTTTTAAATGCGTCTCTGCAGTGTTTAGTCATCTGTGAGCTCAGCAGCAGGTAACCTGAGACTCAGGTGTGTCTGAGCTCTAAGCAGATCTGTGTGCAGCCATTGCCTGAACAACAAAACAAACCGGCTTCTCTCAGGAGAAACCTCTTCAGAACCGCACCAGACATGCCGCTGGGCAGGAAAACTCGGCCCTCATCTGCCGGAGCCAAACTTGAGACCCAGAACCAGCTCAGGTATTCTGATGAAAGCTTCTGTTCAGATCTTGACATGGGCTTTATTTCCCACGTTTAAACTCGTCACTGTTCATTTGCTTGGTGTTAATGTGAAACAGCTCCTGATACAGACACTAATTTGTTCTGCTGCGTGACTCTCATCTCAGCATGAACACTAAATTTTACATCCCATTTGTATTCAGAGCTTTTCTTTGACTGTCTGTTTACTGTTGCTAGGAAATAAAGAGATAGTGACCACTGGCATCCAGTCTGGAGCGGTTTGTGGCTTTGAGGAATAATTAATTCGTTCTGATAGACAAATATTAGGATATTGCTTGACTGTAACATCATTTATTATAACTGACCCTGTCACAGAGCTGTCACAAAATGACAAACTCCAAATTCCCTTGTGAGTTTTATCAGTGTAAAGAGCAGTAATTGTGTCTATATTTTAACCATTAACCTAAAAACTGATATTTTGTCAACTTTAAATTCTTTTTAAGGTCAAATGAAGACAAACTGACATTTCGTGTGAAATTGGACCCGACAGCTGAAATTGTCAATCAATATTATAAACCTACAATTAGTAATTGGGGTAATATGGTTTAAAACACTGATCTGTGTTCATTTTTTACCCAAAACACAACAGATTGCTGCTTTAGGAAACACTAAAATAGTGTTTATAGACGCCTGTTCTGCAATAACTATCAAACATTGTATTTAACACAGACAAATATTAAATTCAGTGCAATCTTGTGCAGTATTTTAGCAGACTATGAACCAGCGCGTGGATTTGCTATACAGGCCCGGAGGAGGGGCACGGGGTACAGACAGCAGACTGCCAGGACGCCCCCTACTGGTGGGGTTAGTTCTACTGAGAGGAGCCAAGACCTTCCTGATTGGCTGGAGAGAGAGATCTTAAAGCGAGAACCCAGGCGACACTCTATCGCTATGGGAGACGGCACTAAACTCACCCGGCAACGCTACAGAACAGACCCCGCCCACAAACTCAAGGTATACGTTCACACTAAACATCATCTGCTCTCTGGCTGTAACTTCAAGCAATTGTGTGGCACCTATATTGAATGGCAGCTTGCCCAGTTCTTACCGTAGCCATTTTATGCAAATGATCCATTATAATGGAAGATCAGGGACTGGTCCAGCTGGAGTTTCTCCTCATGCAGCCGAAAGCCACACATTGCATATTAAATTCTTTGCAGAAGACAGAATGGCTGGATTGGGATGTAACAGTTTCAACACCACAAACCTTCTGCTGCAAACATCTCCTGTGCAGGTCGTGTGCAATGCTCTGCAGCACAGATGCACTGCAAAAATACAGTCAAAACAAAAGGCCTGTTTTTACATCTCTAAGCCAGTCTGATTGTTTATCTTGATTAATCATGGGAAGGTGTGGCTTTGTGTTTGCATACAAGGAGGAGTGGCCATTTGTTTTGTTTTGCTTTCATTCATTTGAAACTCACATCAGTGTATTGAAAGTTTCCATCAAAATGTTTAAACCACAGACAAGCTACAATCTTTAGTATGTTTTATATAATCTTAAGCACATTATATAATCTTACACTTTGTCTGAAGAAACAAAATGTTACAAGTGCCCTGTTTGTTCGGCCCACTCCTGCACACGATCCCACCATCAGAACATATCAGCCGGATCTCAAATCATCACACTGGCTGTTCACCAGAAATGAAGTTTCAGATGAGGAACAGAATTCTTGACTTCATTCTCTGCCCGCGCAGTCAGTCAGTTACGCAGCTGATTGGATGAACTGACACAATAGGCCTGTTTTATTTATTTCATCAGTGAGTTTCTATTACAGCAGGTAAATCAATGAATTTCTTCTTATCAAGCCCAAATTTGTTTGTGCTGAAAGCAATTTGTCATCTAGCGGCTCACTGAAATAAACATGAGCGTTACAGTCTGTCTCTGTTGCACACATCTACACATCTTCCCAAATGATAAATGACACTGATAGCAACAAGTTCAGGTTGTAGGAACGTTCCTCTAACGTTTTCATTAATTAAAAATGTTAAACGCATCATTCTGAAAGCTTTGGAAATGTTTTCAAAATGTTACACAAAAACATTCTGCTAATGTTACTGCAAAAAACTTTTTCGGTAACTGTAAAAGGACCTTTAAGGAGAACGTTTCCTGTAAACTGATGTTAGGCATGGCAGGTGGTTTCGTCTGGTCTGTGTGGTTGATTCTTGACTGATGGAGCAGGTAACTCTCTGATCCACAACAAGTGTAAGGCGGCGTGTTGCTAGGAGACCGGCTCAGTACCAGGGGAACTCATTAATGTATGAAACAGAACATGTGACAGCAGCTTCTTCTCTTTATTAAAGTACCGGCAGGTGATGTTGGATCACTCCACAAACCTCACGCAGAACTTTAATCACCTCAGAAACTTCTGTCGTTCCTTTTCCTGTCCAACGTTATTTGTAGCGCTCGCTGTGTTCTTGTCTTTTAATATGTGCTTCTTGAAAAAGTTTTTGGTGTTTTTGTCTTTGTTTCTGTTTTTAATGTTTCTCTGTCTTTAATTTCCCAAACAGATGGAGGAGGTGACAACTTTTGATCTAAAACAGCTCAAACTGGCTTTTGATGTAAGTACTTTGGAAATTAAAATCTTCTTCTGAAATGTTTAGTCACAGTTATTGTCTTTTCGTAATTTTACTCTATTTTGTGCAGGATTTTGCGAAGGCAGGCGTCCATAAACTTAATTATCACCAACTTCACACGCTTGTGAAAAAGTGCTCGGGTTCGAACGCTGTTGTGAGTATTTCTGCAACACTGCCGCTTTAAAACATATAAAGAAGAAAAATAAGATATAATTTAGAATTATAATTAAGATTTATGATCTACTCTTTTTCTGTAGTGCTTAAATATATTTTGCACAGAGACATTTACATATTCAGTTGTTCTGTCGCTTGTGTAAATGGATTAATCATTAGATGCCTGAGACTCAGAAAGTTTATTGATGCACACATTTTCTCTGGTAATCTTCACACGATTATTTTGCTCCAACCTTCTTAAAATGCCACAGAAAGACGCTCAGATTCAGCAGCTGCTCATGAAGATTGATTACAGCGGCGATGGCAAGATTGAGTGGGTATGAATAATTCAAAAATTCCCCTTTAAATCTCAAACTTCCTCTCGTAATAAATGAACAGACAATTTGTTATACACAGCTGATTTGCTGAACTCAAAGTGAAGGCAAATTTTTGCATTACAGTTTAGAAAAGCTTTCAGTGAAGATAAGGTTTTATAGATACCGCCTTTCCAACTAGAAATTCAAATCCACTTAGTTTAAAGTCACCACAAAATCAAAATATACTACTCGTATTTTTATGGAACATTATAGTTTTTGTTTTTGCAACTTTTTACAATTAAAATCTGAAACCTCTCCCTCTGTGATGATGTCAGTCTGACAGACTAAATGTTTCTGTTTCACTTTAATGACCTCAGAACAGCGAAATAAAGTTGCTGGATTTCTGCCTCACACAGACTGAAACTCTTTTCGTGTTTAGCACGAGTTCTGCACATACATAAACCTGGAGTACAAGGAGAGGGAGGAAACCGTGAGGCGCAGTAAGATGGCGGCTTTTGTGTTGCCGGCGAGAATAAAATCTCTGAGTCGCGGGGAGTGTGTTGTGGCGATTCACATCAATTCTGACGGCACCGTGGTCACGCTCCGAGAAGACGGACTGGTGAACTGCTGGAGTCTCAAACTTCAGATGAAGACTCACAAGAACGTGTTTGTGGGTTTCCTGCTTTCAGAAGCTCAGTTTTGTTTTTCATTTATAATATAATGTTACATTTTTAAATAGATGCTTGATTATTTTTCCTATCCAGCCAGAGAGACCCGTCGGTCGTGCACCGAAACGAGCCACAGACTTTGTGCTAATGACAGAATACAACAAACTGATTGTTGGAACCGGGTAAATATATATATACTGCAGTTATATATATATAACTGCAGGCCTACAGCCCAGAATTAAAGACAGGGTGGGCAGTTTTGGAGAGGCTAGCTTTAAAAGCGTAAGACCCCGCCTTTTATTCAGAGTCTCTCCAAAGCCATGCCCCCTCTAACAAAGCGTTCCTGAAAGATCACCTGTTATCCTCCACATAACAGAGGCAGAGAGATTCAGTTTTATGAGTTCCCCTCTCTGGAGCCGTGCTGTCAGCTAAGTGCACTAGAAAGTGTGCCTTTAAACTTGGATTACTGGTAAGGGCACTTAAACTGCATGTATTTAAAGAAACCTGAAAAAATCCAATGTTTTAAACTGTTCTCTGTTTCTAAAATCTCTGTTTTATTGCAGTTGTACCGGTGCAGATGAGTGTGTGATTTTATATGGAGACACTCAGGTAAATGTCACATGCTAAACAGATTCAGTCCAACACAAGAACTTCATTTAAATGATTTATTTGGTCTAAATCTTTGACATTTGAGGGCTGTGTGACCATCATTGTGATGAAGTCAGTCAGAGAGACACTCAGGTAAACAGCTTTTAAATGAACAATTTATTCATGAATACATTAATTTGTAACTCTGATATGGTTCACCGGAGACATATTGATACATGAAAGATATCTGACATGTTAAATGTGTTAGAGATGGACGTGTCAGGAACAAAATCCAGCGTCTTCAGCTTGAAGAGTTCATTTGGAGATATTTTAAATGCGTCATTTGTACGTTCTTTAAACGTTTGTGTTCTCCAGGTTATGGAAAAGGTCACCACTGGTGGAGAACCTGCCCAGCATCAGTGTTGACCACGCAGTTCAGTCTCCAGAGATAACATACGTCAGATGGAAGGTCCATGAGGACTGGGTGTCTAAGGTCAAACATCTGCTCTTCATTCTTCCTCTGTGTTAATGCAGTTTAATACAGTTTAATGCAGTGAAATGCATTTGTTTATGCACAAATACAGATTCCAAACAGCCAAAATAGGTGATTTAGGTGATTATTGTGACAGATCTGAAAACAGCGTTTGATTGTAATTTCAGGTGAAATATTTTCAGAGCATTCCTGCCGTTGTGTCCTCATCAAATCACGAAGACTCTGCCCTGGTTATCGGTAACATTTAATCATAACCAGCAATGCAGCAAATGATATAAATCATGAAGGAAAATACCTGTTTGTTGGATTGATGTGTGTTTACAGTGTGACAGTATGATTCATAGCATCACATTACAGTAATAAAATCATCTGACAATAAATGGTGGTGGAAGGGACTGTATTTTCAGTGTTAATTATCTTTATGCAAAACACAAATTCCAGCGTTTGTTAAATAAAACCTTGACGTTTTGTTTGTGAGGATCAGACAGGATGTGTGTTGAGTGAGATCTGTTTAAAACATGTCAGTAGAGAGAGAGGAGGAGAAATCTGTGTGAACTCAGTGTAATGAAACTGCTGTTAAATTCACGACACGCTGAGATTCAGATGAGAGTTTCTGAAGCATTTGTGAGCTGGAGTCTGTATGATTACATACATGCGTGTGTGTGTGTGTGTGTGTGAGTGTGTGTGTAAGAGAGCTTGTGTTTGACAGCTGACAGTTAGTTTTTCATCAGGTTGCCTCCATCCATCAGTCGACCTCCAGCAGCGAATGAAAGAGCTGAACGAGGTTTGTGGAGAGGGGAAGTCTAGAAAAATCCTCACAGGTTCTCCACAGCAGAGGACAGCCACTGACCAAACCATCTTCAGTGTCTGTAAGGGGGTTGTGACCTTTGACTTCAGTAAGAGTGAAAATCTTCTGGTCACGGGAGGAATGGACAAACTGCTCCGTCTGTGGAATCCGTACCTCCCCACGTATGTGTCAGATCCTTAACATATTCTCTTAATCTTATAAACATATCTTACGTTGATTTCGCTCTTCAGTAATCTGTCTCTGAGTTAGCGTGTCAGATGAATGAGAAATACACTTGAATCTGTAATGAGAAACTGAGGCTAGTCATTTTTCACGCTCTGAAAATGGCAGGAGGCCCACAACGATTTTAAAAGGTCACGCCGCCCCGATTTCCTACGTCTGCATCGCGTCTGAAGACGAGCACATTTACTCCGTCTCCAGAGACAACACCGCTATCGTGAGGATTTATTCTGCTACACATGAGTATAATCCAGACTGACAGCTGTCCCTTTTAATATAAACACTGACTGGTGTTTGTGTGAAACTTTGCATAATTGCTAATAGTAAAAATCTCGTGCACCGTTTACAAAAGTAACTTTTTAAATCCAAACTATAACCTGTTTAATTTTTGTCTAATATAAAGCTCATGTTTTGTGAAACTAAACTGCTTCACTGCCCGTCCAGTAAGCTTGTATGATGTATTTGTTGTTTTTCAGATATGGCACATTCGTGATCACACCTGTCTGTTCACGGCAGCCCCTCAGGACAGTCAGATACTTGGAGACTCGTCTGCGTGGCTCTTCTCGTCGGCTGCGAGGGCTCTTTACATCGCCACTGACGCTCTGGCTCTGCTCTCCCTGCAGACGCAGTGTGTGTCGTTCTTCATCATCCTGATGACGTCATCATCACCTGTTCCTGCTCCTCATGTGTGTGTTTGTGCAGGAGGTCCCAGCAGAAGGGCATTGACAGGTCTCACGAGGAGCCGGTGCTGTGCTGTGGATACAGTGAGAAGTTCAGGCAGGTGGTCAGCTGCTCCGAGGGATCGGTGGGTGTGGCCAACACACCTGACACATGTGGTGTTCCTCTTTCTGATTGGTGGATTTTAGCCTTTGCCCTTTTATGTTGGTTTAGTATTTATCTGTACAATGATGTGGGCCAGATTCAGCCAACACACAAACATTAAAGCTGCAACCTTTTGTTAGTTAAGAATGTTTCATAATCAGTTATTGATCAGTACATGACAGATCACATTCAACACAATCTCATTATCGATTATTACCTTTATTATAATGATTTATTATTTCAGCTTCGTTTAACTCAACGAACTTAAAGACAAGAGCATAAAGTAACAGAAGTTGCACCGGTTTTAAAAGAGCATCACGTCTGTCCTCAGATGAATGTTTATCATGTGGACTGTAACAGGTGGTGAGGGTCTGGGACGTGGACACTGGAGTTGAGGTGTTTGAATTCGGCCGGGCTCACGGAGCGTCTGCTATCACCTGCATGACACTGGATTACACCGGAGGGAGGTTAGCACAGTTAATCTGTTATTTAATACTTTAAATCTATTGTAAACACTTTAAATCTTCCTGGTTTCCTCCAGGCTGGTGACGGGGGGGCGAGACGGCTGCCTCAAGTTGTGGAACTTCAACAACGGCCAGTGTCTAAAGATTCTCAGCCGAGGTCAACAGTCACCTGGTTTTATTTGCTCTGAGTCCGACCGTGTGACGCGCTCAGGGTATTAAAGATGTTTTCTGGTTTGTTTCTCCAGAGGGGAGCGAGAGAGAGATCTGTGACTGCTCTTATCTCAAACTGCACAGAAGCGCGTGAGTCTGGGCTGTAACCTCAGTTTCTCTCCATCTCTGTTGTATTTTCTCCCCTCAGAGTCGAGCTGTTATTTGTTTTGGCAGGTTTGTGATTTCTGTGGGCTGGGGTCGCAGGATTGACATTTACGCAGTGAGTTTAATGATTCTGCTCCATCACATACCAGCACGATTCTCCAGATGTGTCTCGTAACACGGTTTGAATGCTGTCACTGTTCTTCTGCCGGTCTCGTCTTTATTGCTCTTCACTTGATTTGCATATTACATTTATTCTATCTCTTCTGCCTCAATGATAACAGACAACATTCTCAGAATGTTGGCTTATGTTCTCTAGAAGTTTTCAAACAAACATTAGCAGAATGTTTATTTGTGAAACTCAAACATCTCTTTAAGTGATGTTAATTTATTTGTGTTCTTGTTTTGACAGGATTCTCCAGAAGAAACTCGATTCAATCAGAGGCCAAAACCTTCCTGGCAGGACGATGTGGTACCAGCAATATACACACATACACACTCTCTCTCTCTCACACACACACACACACACACAAACACACACACACACACAC
>JBAJNP010014981.1:0-10407 GCA_036877545.1 Yasuhikotakia modesta | reverse complement strand
CTGCATGCACCGCGAGCTCTTTACCTTATTGCAGTACAGCATCCAAACCTCATACAGCCTCTCGGTCGATGCCATTCTGCACTGCAGGCTGTGAGCATCCAGATAATAACAGTGATGCAGTTGATATATCCGTCAGTTCATGCTGTCAACATCCGGATCAGAGGATGTTGGTTTAAACGCAGTCGTGGACGATCAGCTCGCGTGTGTTAATCCACGGTGACATGTCGCGTCATTCCTCAACGCGCCGCGAGATCGCGTCCATCGCGGCAGTGATATCACTCAGTCCCTATGACCTCCCTGCAGTTTCCCAACACCAGCTTCAAAACCACTGGAAGTGTTTCTCTGTCCGTCCGGCCCTGTGGACAGACAGCAGACATGAGAAAAGCGCGTATATGGATGCTGACACGTGCAAACACGTAAACATGGCAGTAAACGCGCACGCATGACTTTCCAGCCGAGGGAAGATGTTGTTAGGACAGCAGAAACCATGACATCATCCCAGACCAACACGATCGGATTCCTGCTCCCGACTCTCCGGTTACATAAACTGGATCCAGCGCCATGTCACGTTATTTCTGTGCGTTTACTTTAATTCAACCTTTAAGCATAATGAAAACACGCATCTGGACTTTGACGTTTATGCTGTTGAAAACTACAGCCTGTGAACAACACAGATTGTGGCTTAGCTACAAAACCTCAACATTTACGCCACGACGTAAGATTAAACCATCGTTTTTACAAGGGCAACAGTATATTCACGTATAATAACAGGCATCTTTAATGCTATGGTTTGTAACTCACCTGACTGGACACAAGCAGCTAGTGGTTCTGATCCAGTGGTTCTGTTCTGCCTGATGATCCAGGAATGCTGCAGGATCTCAGACAACGATGATATTCAACCTCTGACAGTTTCAACACGTCACACTGGCTTTCGACTCGCTATATAACCAGCTCAGCCTGACAGCCCAGATACACATGATGAACATCATCACACAGCACGGGTTTGAGTCTGTGTGTGTGTGTGTGTTTGTGTGTGTTGTGTTTGTGTGTGTTTGTGTGCGCGCTACAGTACGTGTGTGTTGGTCTCTTCCTTGATGCTTTACGACAGTTCGCGCTCCTTTACGTTGCCTATGTGGAGCCCCCGTGAGTGGGCGTGGTCGAAACTGTCGAAACAACCAATCAAATCACGCAAAGTCTTGGCCTGATAAATATTAATTTATTATTAAGACAAGTTTTAACAACATAAACGATGAACAAATATTGTAGAAATTCTGTAAAAAACGTGTAGAAATATTGTAGAGTTTTTATAATTTCAAGAATCCTGTGAATCTCCAACAGTTTCTCCCATATACATTAACATAAACAACATTTTAATATAATATTATAACAGGCTATTATTGTTTAGTGGTCAGAATATTGTTCTGTGTAACTCTTACTGCTGGTATTGAGTGGTAACAAATATCTGGACAGTGTTTGTCAGTCAACGGCAGCCCCTGGTGGGTAAAGTATGACATTACAGATCATCAGATTAATACAGTTACATGAGTTGTACATCTAGATATAACATAATCCAGTGATGCCTGAATAGTTTAAAAGTCATAAGAATAACATGTCTTACTGTCAAAAGACAATTATATTTAGTTTAGTATGTGTGCAATTACTGCAGAACTTATAACATCTTCATAATTTAAGCTGTTTTGAGTTTTTGTGTGAGGAAATTGTTTTTTTTTGTGTGTGTTTTTCCTTTTTTTTGTTTTCTTTTACAGAATTTTCTTTTTTAATGAACTGAAACAATGTTGTGAGCAGTGAATTCTGGGTAATGTTTAAAACATGACAGGACTGCAAAGAGTTAAGAATCAGTAAGAATATATTTATCATAAATCTAAATGCATCACACAGCTAAAAATCATATAAGGTCTTCAGCAAGTAGAATATAGTCACAGTTAAAGCTGCTCTTTCTTCAGTATAAGCAGGATAAAATCCTGTCACAGAGCAAATATTGAGGCAGTATTGATGGGTGAGCTGAACAGCACAGCACTGATGGTTTCTTCACAGAGTGCCAGAGGAACAGAGACACACATTAACACAGACACTCTTAAACTCACTGGCACAGTTAAGAAGGAGATAAACTTCATAAACGTCACAGACACACATGCAGACGTGAACACGCGCCTTCACAGCGCTCATGGCTCAGATTGATGACCTCATCATATCCAGTGGTTTCTTTGATGTGATTGGCTCCATGTGGACTTACTACACAGGTCTGAACACAACACTGTGTGTTTGAAATGGAATACTAAGAGTACTGCTTACTGTATAATGTGCAGATTATAATGCATGTTATTTGAATGCGTGAGTGATGTTCAGCTGCCAACTAAGAAAATTTCATTGAACGTCAAGTGTGTGTAAACAATATTTAACAGTTTGGTTAAATCATTATTTTTAAAATCATAACAATAATAAAATATTTATGGCTGTAAATACTTCCAGTTCCTTTGTCACACTGGAAATGGAAGCACAAGGTGAGTGCAGCGCATTGCATTGTGGAAAAGCATTCTGTGCCAGGTGACTGTTATATAATGCGCATTTAACATACGTGGAAGATTCATATAATGTGCGCGGTATAAACACTATATAATGCAGCAGTACTCACAGTAAATGTTAATAGATTCCATTCCAAACAAAACCATATTCACAATGATTGACAGATTCCCATATAAGCTAAAGAAATCCCAGAGCACAACAAATCCAAGTGGTTGACAAAAAATCTTCGTACAGCTAACAGAGTAAATACAGCACAGTATATACCTTTGATAACTTTTCTGTGTCTTTGTATAGATAATGAAAAGAGAGATGTATTATTAATAAACACAAAAAATGGAACAACGGTAAGAGGTTAAATCAGGAGAGATAAGGCGCGGTCACAATTACCACTGCATACCAAAACTTTACCCTGTATGCTGATGCTGACATTTTAAACCTCCGCCTTCACAGAGGTCACTGACTAACCAGCTAACTTATTTAATACTGCTAGTTTGCATATCAACAGAGTTTAACAAACTTCAACCTACTGCAAGATTCCTGTATGGAAATTTTTACATGATGAAAGGAGAAATTTCCCATTGTGTGTATTTCTATTATATAAACAATAACAATGGCACATGAGACCGTGTCTTAAGAGAAAAAACAGGAAACTGTTCTTGGGAATGAGAGGAACATAAAGGGGGGTTAGGAAAAGTCCCACAGCCCATCTTCTGGCTCAGTGTTGGTGGGTGAGGGGGGGTTACAGGTCTGTGGTGGGGTTTCGGACGGAGGCGTGTCTGGAGGGCAGGACATTGGTACAGCCGGATACATCAGACTGAGGAAAGAGTCTCTTGTGTGTTTCCTCACCTGGGTGACACACAAACACATGGAAGCTCTTGACATTATGTATCAAACACATTACGTGACATCAGCAGGTGTAAAACAATGAATCTACCTGTCTGAAGAACGGGTGGGTGAGGAGAGTGGTTGCCGAGGGCCTGAAACACACACACACACAGGTGAAACTCAGCAGCGATCAAACCTGGTTTTATCTCGTTTTTTTAAAAAACTGTCTTACTCTCTACCTGCTGTCTGGCTGTTGCTGCAGGCAGAGTTGGACCAGGCTGTGCAGTGTGGCAGAGTGGTTTTTTGGGGCAGGGCTCTGGGGTCTCTCCGCGGTGGCCGTACGGGTCAGACTTCCGGTCGCCACACTCTCGCCGATCCCCGAATCCACACCGGAACGGGACACCTTGAGCGCCCCGAGGTCTCCAAGGGGGTAAGGAGAGACATCAAGGAGACAGGAGTGAGACCCTCGCAGCTTCTGAAGCAGCATCTACAACAGAAAAAGCGTTTGGTGACTGTGGTTCTGCATGCTGGGGGAACAGCAGAAGATGCAGATAACACAGGTACCAGAGTGGGCGGCATGTCCTGAAACGGCACCCGTCCACTGACCAGCTCACAGGCCACAATTCCCAGACTGTAGATGTCTGATTTCACACCATAGCCGTGAAGATCCTTCACGAGGAGAGAGACACAAAGATCCATCATAACAGCACGGTGCTCAAAGCTTAGATTGTGTGTGTGTGTGTGTGTGTGACATGTCACCTGTCGCAGGAGCTCAGGACTCAGCCATGGCAGAAGAGACGGGCTGTGCTGAGGCATATCAAACACTGCCCTCATTCTCCTGCCATCTTTCATCAGACTGTACACACTCTGAAGACCTGACAAACATACACGACCCTCTGCAGACAGCAGCACATGACTCGCCTTCACACCCCTGCAGAGGAGAAGAAAGGAGAATAAACAAGTGGAGAGAAAAGAACATGTGAGGGGAGGCAAGATGAATGTATGATCCTGTGTGGTCAGATACTCACCTGTGCACATACCCCATGTGGTGCAGATACTCCAGAGCTCTCAGCACTCCGTACAGAAGATACGCTATCAGAGACTCACTCATGCCATCCGGAAAATACGACCTGAGCAGAGAGTCTGCAGAACCTGATTGAGAGCAGGAGGAACATTTAACCAGCATTCACACCTGCACCAAACGTCTGTGAGCCGGTCCAGAGACACAGAGATGGGACAGACACTGACCGTAGCTCATGAGAGGAGACAGAACCCAGAGCTGAGAGCAGGAGCAGAACACCAGCCTGGACGTCAGGAGATTCGGGTGACGAAACAGTCTGGACAACAAAACCTCATTCTGCAGATGAAACACAAACACAGTGTTTGTGTGAATAGTATTTTAGTGTTAGGGTCAGTGTTTTCAGAAAAAACTGCAGTATTCACGATATACTGTGTCGTATGTAAGCATCCAACTCCTGTGTGTGTGTGTACCATTAGCTGCAGGAGTTCTTCTTCTGTACAATCATCCAGATTTGTGTGTTTTGCTGCCACCAGTCGGCCGGAGGACGTGTGACGGGCCACACTCACCTGACTGAGATTATTGAAGCCCCGCCCTGCACACACACACAAAAACGTTAAAGACTGTTAAACTCTCACTGACAGAATTCTAAACCCTGATTGATAATATTTAATTCCCGGGAACAGATACACATAAAACACTATTTAAATCACAGGTCATGTTCCCTACCCAGTTGTGACAGCAGCTGATAGTGGGCAGGGTCAGTGGAAAGATCTGTGATGTCATCATCATCCGTCAGCACAGAACACGGAGACACATCACTGCTCTGTCACACACACAAACACGTCTAAACAAACACATATCACACACAAAACTCTAAACTGGACAAACACTGAATTTAAACAACTGATTGGAGAAGGCAAGCACCTATTTCAGCTGGTCTGAGATCAGATCAGGTGCAGCATTGACTGACAAATACTGATCTTGACCTTATACATTAGATAAATGATTTTTAATGAAGATGAACGTTGAAGGAAATGGAGGAACTGGCAGGAAGTGACCTCACACATACTCAACACCAACAGGTCATGAGAATGAAAACTTCCTTTGAAAACCATTGAGCTGATGAGTTAAATCATTAATGTGTTCAATTAGGGAGACAAAAATATTGTTAGGGATTCTTCAGAAACAGATCAATATTTATTAGCGAGCCACTGAATAAGTGTTTGTCTGACTGAAAGGATTGTTCAGGTATGCAGGACAAACATAGCAGCGTTATTTCTACTGTCAGGCACAAACGAGTGCTGTAACTCAACAACAGTGCCCTTTTCTTCCAGAAGGATGGAATAGAAAAACTGTTGTGATCACCAACACAATAGATCCACTCAGAGTCTGAAGTCACACTCCTGTCCCTCAGCCGAGCTTGTGCCTCACTGATTCAATTCCTCTCTGACACGTCCTCACACAACACAGACAGCCCCTGACATCCCTGAGAGAACGTGTCCTAAAGAGATGCTCACTGACAACATGACGTAAAGTCAATCAATTAAATCTGAGTCTGTGATCTGAAGCGACATGGGAAACAGACCGATGGCGATGTGACAACATTGAGTAGTTTGATGCAGCATCAAACACTGGCAACATCCAATGGGAATGCAGACTGTGATCATGTGATCATAAACTAGCCATCAGGGTTGGATGCCATTCAGACTAATTTAAGAATGTCATTTAAACTCCTGATTTAAAATAAACAGGATCCCAAAACAGGATTTGAATTTCAACTTTCATTTTCAAACTTTCATGCTGTTTTACGTGTCGTGTTTAATCACACACTATATGTTTCAGAATGAATTACACAAACATATCACACACAACTTTACTAAAACATTAGGTTTTAATAATGTTATAAATAACAACAACAGGAACCTGCATTTATTTTATACAGAGTTAATCAATTTACACTAACAGATAAGCAATGAACTTTGCTTGATGCTGCTAAGATGCCTTCAAACTCCTCACTGAAGCCATAATCTGCTGTGAATCTGTACTGACCGAGATCTGGCAGCTGATGTCTTCATACTGCTCCTCTATGCTGAGGGACTGGACTTGTGAGTGAGAGGAGATACAGGTGCAGTCCTGGGGGGAGGAGAAAGGGGAGGAGACATGAGACACACCCCGCCCATCCATGGGTATGCAAATGATATGTACATATGCATAATGAGTTTATGCATGGTGGCAGGTGATGGCACACGCAACCGTGGCATGTTAGATGACAGTGAAAAGAATGTTCTGGGTTCCGTTTCACAAAAACGAGTCAAATTTACATCAACTACTACAACTCTCATTATATCCACTAATGCCTCTGGATAAAACAGGATGTGCATTGAGCCTTGATTTTTGAAAAACACTGTTTTAAACGTACAGCCACATATGAATCCAGAACAACACTTTTATCATGAATACAGTGAGGTAACAATACGTTCAGTTATGTGTGGGGGGTGGGGGGGGATGAGGAGGGGACAGTGACTGGAGGATATTAATGAGTTGTTTATTATTAAATGTGTAGAGACCAGACAAGAATCAGGCCACAGTGAACATCTTCAACCCATTAACAGACAAACCCTCAAGCGCATACTAACATCATCCCGCAGTCAAACTCTTGCATGAGTGTTTGTGAAACTGCTGAAGTCAGTAATGAGCAGGAATGCAGTGAGAACTGCACAAATAAAGCTGCAGGAATCAGATCTGACTCTCACCAGAAACGACATGACGTCCTTTTGGCTCTACTGATGCACTGGAGTTCATTTATCCGATGGTGAAGACACACGTCTGGGCAAATAACAATCCAAAAACACAGACACTGTGAACAAAGCAGTGCTAGAGATGCTGTACCAGCGGCTGTCTGGCAACCTGCCTTCCAACTGCAACTACAATGTGTCTAAAAAGCCAGAGTCAGTTTTTTGCTTACCTTGTTTTTCTCAGATTCCACTGGGTAAATGACACAAACTTCATCTCATATCTGTACAGGATTTCCTTCTGCAGTCCTACATACCAAACCATCAAAACAGAGACACTTAAACACAATCCTCTGCTTCTTTCTATAGATACAAAACATGATTCAACACAGAGATTCATCACACTGATGCTAAAATCAGACGTAATTCAGTGTCTGACACTGCCTGAATGAGTCTGATCTCCTCTCAAATCTTCCTCATCATCACAGACTTTATTTCAGCCGACTGAATGTCCCTTCACATCAGATCAGACCTCACCTCCGGGCTGTTGGCCAGCGTTGCTCATATTGTGGTTTTATTTCTTACATTAGTCAGATCAGAATGAGGTCATGCCTGCAATATCAAACCTCTGAAGATAATGAGCTAAATATTAACCATTAACAAATAAAGTTATTAATAATGAAGTTGTTACATTAAAATTTCAAACTAAAATAAATGCATTCAGTTGTATAAATGCAATAGTTGTAGACAAAAAGGAAACCAGGCATTTCCAACTTATATTGTACATTAAAACAAATCCTGCGATATCTGTGCGTCTGAGCGCACGTGCCCTTCCTAGTCCTTGACAGGTTACGAATATTGTTACGAATGATAATTTCAGCTCAAAACAGCAACATTTTACTACAAGACTCTGTGATAAACTGCTATAGGCTTCAGTTAGATGTTAAATTCATACTGTTTTATATGCATTTGATTTTAATGATGCATTTATGTGGATTTCGTGACAATATGAATTTTAACACGATTTCACATTATAAATGCACGACTTACGTTACCTGCAGATGCAGAACAACTGCATTAGTTTATGATGTTATATGATATTATCATAATTATAATGTTGTTTTATGTAAACGTCAGAGATAAAACAATAACTTACCATGATGCATGTGGAGAAAGGTTTAGCTGTTTCAGATGCGCCGTTCGTTTCCGCATTAAGCGCCAGTTCTGAGCAGTTAGAGTCACAATATTAAATCATAGTTTAATTTTATTAAATCACAGCGCTGCGCACACGTCACATTTCTGACGTGACTTTTGTGCCAAAGCTTTTGTTCGTGGTCCCAGCTGATCATACGTCATGCTGACGTAACAGAGCCCATTACATAATAAAAGCCCCCGATCCATCCAACGGAACCACATCGTACTTCAGTTTTAGGTTCTTATACAATAATACTGGAACATTTCCCTCCGTTTAATCTGTATTACAGACTGATATTACGAATAATTAATCACATTTTAATTACATGTAATTACATTTATCTTAACAATGTACACATTTACTTTAAACATTAATATTTTCCCTGAATCACTCTAAATACTATTTAAATGTTATTTTTATTTACATATAGAAACGTATAAAGATATTTTTCTCTATATTGTATTATATATTTATATGGGGTATATATAGTGTAGGGTGCGCCCGAACGGCTGCCACGTCATCAAGCGTCGCCGAAGCGCGTCCCAGTTGGACGCTTGGAAGGCAGCGTTTGTTTGGCGAACTGGTTTGAAGGACACATGAAGTGTTTCCTTCACAACCTTAAATCATCCACAACATTTTCCCCAAACACTATGTTTATTTTATAATAAAATATGTAGTATTTTCAGAGATGAAACTGTCCATGTTACAGTGCATCGTTATGATAACATATGACCTTAATGCTGTTCCTGTGTCGTAGAGTTTAATACCGGGCAGAGATGTTACCAGGACTGACTGTAGGAAGGTTG
This sequence comes from Yasuhikotakia modesta, assembly GCA_036877545.1. Taxonomy (NCBI): domain Eukaryota; kingdom Metazoa; phylum Chordata; class Actinopteri; order Cypriniformes; family Botiidae; genus Yasuhikotakia; species Yasuhikotakia modesta. The sequence goes on along the minus strand of JBAJNP010014981.1, from coordinate 1,284 downwards.
CAGCTTTCAGTCTGTGAGGAACTTTAATGGCTATAATGTATATATTCAAACCCAATGCCTTTATTCCAGACCGCAGAAGACAGACGCTTTTACGACAGATATAACAAATATATAAGTTAACAAGAACTACAAATAGAAAATAAAATCTATATAAAACACACAATAGTCAAATACACATATATGATTTAAATGATTAAAAGTTGAGAACCGGGTTGTGGGAATCACGCGGACTTTTATCACGAAACAAACGTCTCATGATAAATGACGTCACATGGGGCGTCTGAACCACGATCTGCCCCACTACACCAAATGCCCCTCCCTCCCTGCCCGCGTTCCTGTCTATTGTCTCGGGCTCACGGAGAGACAGATCCGCTTATAAACGTGTTTAAAGTGAAGCGGGGCGAGAGAGAGGTTGACCCGGGCCGACGCGCCTGTGAGCGGGTGAGAGTCACGGAGGCGCGCGTCGTTCAGACTCGTACATGTACGTAGATGCGCGTTCGTGTGTTAATGGCGTGATTGAAGTCATGATAAATGATGTGTGTTTCTGCAGCTGGATGAGGTGACGGTCACCTGCAGGTTATGAGACCAGCTGATGTAAATGTTATCATGTGTCACCCATACCCATCACAGTGAGGGTCAGTCATTAGCACACAGATCATGTGATTCTGTCCAGACAGCATTCATCTGCTCATCAGCTTCATAGGGACTGTAAATATATTCCTCAAATGCTTTATGAACGTTTCATGAAACTCATACTTTAATGGTTCAAAATATTTTGTAATGTATTGTGATTTAACTCCTACATTTGGGTTTAGTGGAATATACATCTTTCTTTTGTAATTATTAGTAGTTTACCGTAAATATATTCGGTAAATCATGGATTAAAAGCACCATAAGGGATGATGTAACAGACTGAAATGTGATTTGGGGTAAACTGTTCCTTTAAATATAATAATGCCAGATCATTATTTTTTATATTCATATGTAGGTCTATAATGGATTTGTGACTGTAGGGAAAGGAAGGTGTCGGGATTAACACACATCACTGGTTAGTAACTGTTAAGACAGAGGATCAGAGGAGGAATGGTGTGAGATGAAATGAGAGAGAGATTATGGAACAGGTTGCTTGGCGTGGCACAAACAGAGACAGTCTGAGAACATAGAGATGAATGTATTCACTTATTTCAGATTGTTGGATTTACTATCACACTGGTATGATCTCAGTGACATTTGTCATGAGCCGTAAATGAGCATCACAAACACAGATCATTTGTGATGTTTCAT
>JBAJNP010014980.1:0-10408 GCA_036877545.1 Yasuhikotakia modesta | reverse complement strand
GTGTATATGTATATATATGTTTGTGTGTGTGTGTGTGCACTATATGTGCATTATTTGTAATTTAGGCATCCGTCAGTCTCCAGCCTGCGTTTGTTTGTAGTCTTCCACTGCCATTCGGTTTTTCACAAATGTGGAGACTATTACATGATTAGACGTTTCTCTAGTGAATTGACTTCCTCTTGGTAACTGGAGCTCGGTGTGAGGGCAGTCGTCATGGAGACATTGCAGCTCTCTGCCCGGTTGCCCCCGTCACCTCTCTATAAAAACTGGCCCTAGCACATGTACGGTCACAACCAATCCTTGTCACGCTACCATGAAAGTGTCATGGGTCCTTGATCAAAGCCTTAAGCTAATCTTGATTTCGAACTTTCCCCTTTTTTTTCTTACACTCTCCCTTGCGAAACCTTTCATAATACTCTAACCCTCAGCTGAACTTTTTGTCATTCGGCCCCAAACAGTCAGACAGTGATCCCAAATGCACACTGTAGCCCCTTAAAAGGCCCTCAAAGTGCAAAACAAATGTCCAGCCTTCTTAAAATATTCATTACGACAGACAGCCATTTTGTTATCACGCTCTTAGCGTGTTGGAGTTTTTAGAAGTTGATTGCCCTCGTTTTGATGATAAAATGCTGAAACGTGCAGCTCACCTTACATGGTCACACTTGATACCAAATCCCACAATGAATCCAGTTTGGTTTCTGCCTGAGGTTGTCGGTCCGGATCAGTGTAACAGGACCAAAAATGACAAACCTCCAAATCACCTCAGATTATTTGATTTTGAAACTGTGAAACCTTTCAAATATGTTTTAGTTGCACTACCTCACAAAGTTCTCAACATATGTTTTAATGTATTAATTTGCCTGTTTTACCCACTTTTCCAAACAGAAGAGAAAGCACCGCAGTTTTGGCACATTTAGGCACACCCCCTTATTCTACCAAGAGTGAAAAGACTTTAGCAGTTTTTGTGTCCAGGCTAAAGAGAGCAATAATGGCCTAAAGCCAACCTGATCCTGTCTGTCTCTAGCCAGGCAAACTCTGGCCTGACCTTTAACCCCTATCCCCTGACCCACTGCACTGGCCTTAAAACTCTGTGGACACTGAAAGTTTCCCCTCAGGGGAATCACAGAGGACCGAAGAGGGGGCTGAGGGGCAACCCTCTCTATTGACCCGCAGCAAGACAGGATTTTGGATCACAGGTTTTGCCCTCTGACCAGCTCTGCTCAGGGGCCATTGCACATAATAGCTCCTCACAAACTCTGGTCTTGCTTTCTCCCCCCCCCACCATTGGTTAAGTGGCTCTGGGTCTTTGTGCCGCCAGTGAAGACGCCAAATTTACGCCAGGCTCCATAAATGAACCTCAGGGCGCCTGGTGCCATTGTAAAAACCTGACCTTTTTGTTTTAAAGACTTCTGTGTTAAAGAGAACACCAAAAAGAACGTAGGCGGGGGGCTAGTTTTGAACTTGCATGATTTGTTTGCTCACCTAATTGGTCATTCTCATTGCACCTACAAACTGTGTTTGTCTGTAAGCTAATCTCTGTGTTTGAAAAGTGTAATGGAATCATATATAGATATAGATTTTTTAGTACGTTTAAATATTTGAACCAGAACCATGTTTTGCTACATAAAATGTGACTTCTTGCTCTCAGATTTAGCTTAAACCCTTGTCAGAGAACAGTAGTAATGCTGGTTTACACACAATTTGATGTCAGAGATACAAAGTGTGTGATGGCTGTCAGCTAACTGGTTTTCCCAAGGGGCAAATGTTTGTTCTGCAGAGCTAAACTTGTTTATCCTCACCAATTGTCTGGGATTAACTAAAGTGTGTGTGTGCATTAGTTCATGTCATTGACAAATACAGAGTGTTTACTAATTCACATATCTGTACTATTTTGTCAGTTACAAAAACTGTAATTAAATAATACAGAATTTGACGTATTTAAGTACATTAAACGGTATGAATTGATTTTAATGGACAGCAGTCTGTTTGAATGATGATGTATACATGGCCTCCAATATCGATTAATATAGAGAAATTTGTATTCCAGTTAGCTTATATACTTGTATAACTTTTGTACTGTATAAACAAATATGTCAAATACTAAATAATATAAATTTATACTATTCTGTTTAATTATTTTCTCAAAGGGGTTCAGGGTTCAAATTTCATTGTTTGTGTCTGTATTGCAGATGAGAACAACCTTTGTGTTCATGAAACACCAAATAAAAATGTTCACATTGAAAGTCTATCAGCCAATTAATTGATCATATAATGATTGTATGTCTAATACACAGTTTAGTGGTCATTATACAAATGATTTAACTGCAAACATCAGGATTTTTCCAGAACGCTGTGAATATCTAGTTGCTGTATTGCTGTTGGCTTGCTAACGTGAGGCATCTCTCGCTATCTGTCTCTCACAGGAGTTAATCCCAGAGTTCTTCTACCTCCCTGAGATGTTTGTCAACTCCAATAATTACAACCTGGGAGTGATGGACGAGGGAACGGTGGTGTCAGATGTGGAGCTTCCGCCGTGGGCCAAGAGTCCTGAGGAGTTTGTCCGCATCAACCGACTTGTACGTTCCCTCCCTCCATCTTTCTGTAGCCTCCTTATTAAATTGCAGTTAAATCGCTGATGGCCGTTGACTAAGGCCGGCCATTCTGGTTGTGTTTGTGTGGGTGTGTGTGGTGACCTGTTTTATGCTGATAATTACTACTCTGATATCAGTCTGACTTTCCCATTAATCATCTGTTTCTGTGTCACACACACACACACACACACACACACACACACATATACAACCCCCTCATTCAGTGTCACCATTTTTGCATAGACATAGACACAGTTGCTGTTGGGTTTAATTGCTTTGATCGGGTGAATTGCTGATGGCTGTGTGTTTGTGGAAATGTGTGTGTTTGCTATAGGACAGCTGTGATTTCAGCTGTTCTGATTGTATTGTTCCGAGCGACAACAGCGCTGTAATAATTAGTGTCGCTGCTGTATTTGACTCTATCTGCTTGTAAATTGCATGGCAGTGTGTCTGTAGATCATGTCTGTTGTTCTAACACGATTTATACTGACTGCAGGTGCAGTTTGTAGCTTATGTTAACTGTGCGTTACCAGTGACATAAATCCAGGGTGCAAATCCAGGGCAATTTTGCTGTCTAGCTATCACAATTATGAGCTGTTTGTTTAGATTCACATAAATATTGCACATTTTTGGATACGAGGAAAAAAAATAACTAAAATATTAACAGTGCTGTGATCCTGAAAATACAAGCAACTTTGTTTCAATGCACACAGAGGTGACAAAATGATAATGTGATGTTTTTTTCCTGGAGTGCTCAGGAGTTTAGTAGAAAAAATATGCAGACTGTAATGTAATGGCATTTACAAATACAATTACTGTTGTCCACTAATTTAGAATCGTGTAAAGAAATGTAATGTTGGCACTGAATTTGAGTGATTTTTGTTTGTGGTGAGTGTGAGTGATACGTGAGTGATTGAGCGCTACAGTTTGCTTACATGATCTGGTGTGTGGAATGTGATTCTTGTCCTGTTATCACCATTTATGTCATTATCAAATTGAGTCACATACTTTGTGTAATTTTCTGAGCCTTACCTCATATGACCTGTCATTATTAATAACAGTGACATCACTGCCTTTACACTGCCTTATATGACATCACTGTTATTTTTCTTTACACACATCGACATCCTTGTTGTATGAGATTTTTAATATTTATTTCTGTATTGGTCAGACTGTTGTTTTCTGTGTACATGTGTTTGCATGTATGTGTGCATGTGTGCGTGTGTGTTTGTGTGGATGTTTGTTTGTGTGGGTGTGTGTGTTCGTGTGTTTGTGTTCATGTGTATGTTTGTGTGCATGTTTGTGTGCGTGCTTGTGTGCGTTTTTGATGTGTGTGCATGTGTTTGTGTGTGCATGTGTTTGTGTGTGTTCATGTGTTTGTGTGTGTGTTTGTGTGTGATGGGAGGTAATGAGAACAAATCATTTGAAAATTGTGAGTCATGAGGTCCCATGTGCTCTGCGGTTGTGTTTAGTGCTGTGTTGAATCTTCTCATAGCCCTATTCCATATGGTTTTAGTGCTCATACACGGCCGAGGGATCTGTGAACATCTCAGATCTAGCCCACATTTCCACATGAGAGCCGAACCCCAGAGATTATGTAAATAACCTACTTTCAAATAAACATCATTGCTGCTCATTGCAGTCTTTTCTAATGTCCAGAGTATTCATTCATGCTACAATAGTCTTCAAAGAGGTCCTTTGGAGTTCTCCAAAACAAACAACAGGAACTATAGTTACAGGGCAAAAATGGAATAGTTCCTGAACTAGGTTCTGATTCTTGCAGTGGTAAAAGCACCTCTCGCCATTGCAGCATGTTTTAGAAGACAAAGTTTCCAGGCTTGGAACTTAAAAACACAGAGAGGCATTGACTGTTGGTGCAAAAGTGCATCAGTTAAGATGCTAAAGAAATGCTAAGCTGCATTACAGTAGACACTGTACTCACCACGCTTTTCTCAAACAGAGAAATGCTCTGATTTCTCAGGCGTGCCCTCTTTCTGTCAGCAGTTATTTTACACTTATGCCAGAAACCTCTCATTACCAGAAGCTCGGCTCCTTTGTGTTTATATGTGTGTTTGGGGAGGGGTACATGAGCACTACTGATGACTTATAGCTGGCATTAGGGGATGTCAGCTGTTCCACTCCGCTACAATGGGCTACATTTGTAATGAGGGCACACACTCAGTCAGAGACACACACATGCAGTACAGTGCTAATGGGCTGCTACACTCTTTAGCTCATCTGTTACTAATGGCCAGAGAACAGCATGATGCACACACACGTTCTATAGATGATTAACAGTTAATTAAACTGCGATCTGCAGCAGTCACGCTAACTGCATGTGTGCTGAAATAACTGCACTCGCCAAAACATGCATCCGTAAACGCTGGTGAAAATAAACATCAACAACACGATGCAAAACGACCTCAGAACTTCATGTAAGGATAACTTATTTTTTGTCAGAATTGTGACAGCATGATTTTTCTTAGACTGATGTTTCCCGTCCTGTAAAGACACCGAAGAGCAACAACAATATTATTTGATATATTGCTAATATTTGATTCAAACTGTTTTCCTAAACCCACCAACTACTTGCTGTTGTTAAAAAACTAGTTTCTTTTACAGCTAGTCCCGCCCCTAATGAAGGTCATTGGTTAAACCAGATGTTGCCCTGTCAGACTGCTGGAAACCTTGATGTTTTAAAGAACCTTTGGGTTGAGTTTTAGGCAGTCAACTACAAACTGCTTACTTTCGCTCCTGGTAGACAGTACTTATACATTAAACAGGTACACAAGGTTAATATATGTAAGTAATATACCATTTACTTGAAATGCTTCACAATTAACTTCCAAGGCAATCATACAGTCAATTCTACTCATTCCTAAGCGTTGTAAATACATACATGTAGGCATGTGCCGCAGACTTTAAACAGACTCCGTTCTTCCGCTCTTCTTGTTCTCTTCCCTCTGTGATGTCACGAGACACTCAGATCAGCAGCGGTTGTTGTTTTTTACCATAGGGTCGAGGAAAAGGTTAAGCACATGATCTCTCCCGCCAGATAACAGCTCAGATCTGGCCACTGTCACGCTAAAGAACATTCCAGAATACATGACTACCCCTTCATCTCGTATTCACCCACATATTAATGCAGCAGTGAGTCTTTGCCAGTGTATTCTCAGGTATCTGGGAATTGTAAACCAGATTGTTCTGGATCGTTCTTGAGGACAGCTCAGTTTAAACACCATTAGCGTGGTTCATGTTATTGAAAACACTCGCTTATCATGTGTTGACGTCGGTGATGTAAGTGGCAGCAGTTAGAAATGAAAGGTTTGGAGATGTCAGTTTAGCTTAGCAAGTTAACGTTTGATTATAAAAATCATAATAAATGACTGGCAGAGCAATTTAGAAAATAATAACGTTTCCAATAAATGTGATTAATTGGAATATCACGTAACTAAGTCTTTTTAAAATATGTAATATTTTGAAAACCCTGAAGTTCATAGTTGTGTGATTCTACATTGTTTTGAGTTGTTGCTGAGCACAACTGGTCAGTTACAGGAGACTTTGGTTTGGTTTGCGTTAGTTAAACTGTGTAAACTGCTGAAAGATCATTGTAAGTACAGCTTTCTGAACATGAGCCAATGTTTTCGTAAGTCCCTTTTACTACATTCATACAACAGCTGGTAGGAGCTCTCTGAACACACACACACACACACACACAGGCTCAAGGCATTTGTTCTTACAGAAGAGACGCACATGCAGATGGCAGTTTAGCATCCACAGAGATCACACACAGCTAGCTGTTAGAAATGCCCATATGACCTGAAGAGAGAGACACTGTCTGTGTGTGTGTGTGTGTGTGTGTGTGCCAGCATAAATTCTGCTCCACCCGTGTCGCTAATTTATCACAGCAATTTATTGCAAAATACAACGAATAGTAAAAAAATAATGTCTGTTTTTGAACAGGATTTTTGAATACTCTCTACTCTGGATAAACTGGATGCCACAGTCGTGACACTGTACTTGTTTACATAGTTTTACTTGTTTACATCTTCGCTAAATCTTAAAGAAGTCTCTCAGCTTTTGCATCAACTTGACAAAACTATGACAAGGATGTAAAGTAATTATTCATTCAAATTATTGAGTTACTGTAAACTATTGTGAGTTTTATATGCAATATGCCCATTCGCAATATTAAGATAGTTTGTTGTGCAATATCCAATATGTTGTGCAACCCTGGTTGTTATATTTCTGTATATTGATCTTGTACAAGCGAAAGTATTTTGCCATAAAAAATGACACATTTCAGCTTTAAATGCTCATTCATCTTTATTCTGCGCTTGTGTTGTGTAATAGAGTCCGCCAGTTACGTTTTCCAAGTCTGCTGCGCAGCAATAAAGAAAAGCATTTTTATTAGGTAACTGTTTGGACCCGGCTGTGGCATTTCTGAAACGAACTGTCGATTCTTTTACCGGACTGGGTTTTTGATACCGTTGGACTACACTGACGGTTGTACAGCTGTGACCGATACCAGAATCGTCATTAAACCGAGCTCACTCTTTGCTGAGAGACAAGTGTCCGTTTAAGTTGAGTAAAAACATGCTCAAGACCTGACACACACCCGTGAACACAGAGTCCTGAGGTCTGTCAGATTTATATGTTGACAGCTTTTTGCACTTACTTAAGTGCGCTGGGATTCTTGCCTTATGTGGGAACGTAATATTGTAATGGTGCAATCACATGACTGTGTTTGTGTGGAACCCAATACTGCTTACTGGCTTCACTTCACAAGAACTGCACACATGTAGCAGTCGACATTATCTAAACTGCGGGGATGAGTCTGTGTCGTGTCTTGTAGCAAACCACTTCTCTGTTTCCCACAGCCTGTCTGCGGCTGCATGTCTCCGTGAGAAGACCACAGACGTCTGCGATGTCAGAGGTCATCAATGTTTGCATTCTCCTCTCATCTCCTCATGCATTCTTTTTGTTCAGACACACACACAGCTACAGCCTCGTCCGAAGCCTCTCGGCTCAAACCGCGGCTTTCAGCGCTACTGCTGTTGTGGCTACTGTACCTCTGCTGTTGGTATAGACCGGTGGTTTCTCGAACCTTTCCTCAGTCAGGTTGCTTTAAGTGCCAAAAGCAGGTCTCTGTGGGAGCTAGTAATGTTAGCATACGTATGATGTCATCAACACAAACTGCCGTGTCGAATATTATTATGAACTATTGGTGAAAACCAGACCCAGGCAGAATCTGTGGAGTTTCTTTGCGCTGATTTTGTGGGATGGATTTAAACATGATAAAATGTGTTCAGAAATGTTTTTTGTTGTGCTTGTTGACAGTCTATTCACATCCTGATAACAGTCACCAAGTGGTCTAAATGTATTTATTTATATTTATTTATAATTATATATCTTCTGTCAAAGGCATAGGACCATAAAATGTTCATTGCATTCGATCAGATGCATTTCCTATCATTTGTTAAACTATGTACACAAGTATGTGTTGAATGACATTTATCACATTAATTTGGCTGTATGATAGTCAGTGTAGGTTGTGTTAAAGTATGTGAAAGCAGGTTGGAGTGTGACATCAGAGAGTGTGACATCAGAGAGTGTGACATCAGAGAGCGTGACATCAGAGAGCGTGACATCAGAGAGCGTGACATCAGAGAGCGTGACATCAGAGAGCGTGACATCAGAGTGCGTGACATCACAGAGAAGTTGCTTCCGCAAACATCCTCAAATACAAATATGGAGAGAATTTTTACGCTTTGTTTTAAATTGCATCCTGGGATTGAATCTGTGACCATGACATGCTGCTCTGTGTTGCTCTTTCCCAGCTTGTTTAAACTGTTCTGTTAATTGGACTCAAGTAAGTGGCGAAAGCCAGAAGTTTCAGCCATGTCCATTTTTTTCCACAGGTAAAATAAATAACTCTCTAATAACATGTCCAGCTAATTTAAGTTGATTGAAATCTTAAAAAATGAAAGTTCATTATTTATTTTTCCATCTGACTCGACTGTTGCTGCAAATCTTTCAAACTTTTTCACACTTGCTTCATCCAGTAGTGGAAAATGATTTAATCTAATCATCTTAAATGTTTTTACATGACTAGCACATGCTAATTTTAAATGGTGTTTAATCTTTTTTATTATAATTGGAAGAAAAATGAAATGTTATTTTTGGAGCATGTTGCAGGCTGGACGGCCACATGCGGCCAGTGGACTTCAGGTTTAAAATTGCTGGCATAGATTATATATTTACCACCACACTGTCTGGAAAAGACTGAGCGCACGCTACAGTGAGTTCTGCATGTGATACATTAGCTTGGACGTTTGGGCTAGAGCGTGGCCTAGTGTTTAGTGTGCCGTTCCTCTGAGGTTACAGTCTCTATCTACATATATATGTGTGTAGGCTGATTTCCCAGAAATGGCATTTTTAACATTTCTCAATTTGTTTGAGTGAAACGACACACGGTAGCAACTTTGGCTCAACCCGTGGCTTGATTTTTGGGCTAGAACTGCCTGTTTGTGGCAGATGGAGAATTTTGGGTAAAATATTTTGAATACTTTTATTAAGTAATTTTATTTTGTCCTTATGAAGGAGCTACATGTTTTAAGAAGCCTTTAAATATCTGGGGTGGAAATAAATTGATTGTTCGTTCGTTCTTTGCGAATGCTGATTTTTAACCACAGAAACAGAGTTTCCTCCCTGTTGTATGAGTGAGAGCTGTTCATGATGATCTCTCCGCCCCCTTTGTGATGTCATGAAATAGGAAGTTGGGCAAAGCTTGAGAAAAACTGTGATCCGGCGCAGCCGATACACACAGTGACTTTATGGGAATCCAGAAAGTTCTGGTCCCCTCCTGTGAAAGACCAGCCTGGTGATGTGGGCCGGGACGAAATGCCCGGTTCCTAGCCTTGGATCTCGCCTTCACAGAGGTTCACTCAAGCATGCGCTGTGAATAAATGGAGAAATTAATTTTCAGCATGGGTGCAACTCATTGGCCTCTCTCTCCCACTCACGCACAATCACTCTCGCCCGGTCTGCATTTCAAACCAACCTCTGACAAGGACGACAAGTTTAGGGACATCCATCATGGAAATCAGTGACCCCAGATATCAACATTCACACCAACGGCAGAGCATCTTAATTTACTGCTCATGTGACTCTAAACTTCTAGGGACTTCAGGGTCACCTCATATGTACTCCTGCAGTAATGGACAGATAATGATATACTCATGAATGATATTGAGCTGGGCTCTCAGAGGGCACGATGCATTCTGCTGGGAACAGCATTACACTGTAGAGCTGCTTGTTTATATATATGCTTCATATATAATATCACAATCATAATTTATCAAGATATAATAAGTTTATTAAAGATATTTTTTTATAATTTTTTATATTATATATCTTGCTTTTTGTTTCAAATACAAACATGCTTTATTATGTTGATAGTTTGCTGTACTGTAGCTGTTCTACAGTCTTCTACAGTCTTTAAACATGCATACAGACATTTTTGACTTTTGCCCGGCGTGCTTTGCTGTTTTTAATGACGCAGTAACGGGTCAAAAATAGCGCAACTTTTTAAGGCGTCTGGAGAGCCTTGTGTAAATCCAAATTCAAGTTCTCACAATATAGACACAGTTGTTTTCTGTCTCTGACGTGTGAGTTAAGGTGGCAAAGCCAATGACACTGCTGCATGCACACTACACACTCTGCCCTACACACTCTCTCCTACACACTCTGCCCTACACACTCTCTCCTACACAATCTCTCCTACACAATCTGCCCTACACAATCTGCCCTACACA
>JBAJNP010014979.1:0-10408 GCA_036877545.1 Yasuhikotakia modesta | reverse complement strand
ACCTTGTTAGTCTAGTACTTGCTTAAAGGCAGTTCCAAAATAAGCAACCAATAGAATACTGCAAAATTAGTTGTGAAACATCTTGACACAAACACACACATACCTGGTAACACTGGCATAAACAAAATTATTGCGTGTGGACTATTAAATGATTAAAAACTGATGCACAAACCAATGTGCAACTATTTCACTGTGGCCAACTACATTCACGTGTGTGTGTGTGTGTGTGTGCACAGTACTCTACAATACATATATTATTATGTACAGTATCACCCTAAACCTACAGTACAAATTCTCAATAAGACATTAAGCACCAACAAAAGGCAAACCAATCTGATTAATATGCGACACCTGACCTAACGTCAACAGAAAACAAACAATGCGCTAATTGGAAACGACTGTTGAGCTGTTTGTTGTGATATGTTTAGCCATATGAAACCTCTGAGTCAAAACACACATACAAATGCATACTGTTTGATCTGTTCCGACTCTTAAGATTAACTCTAATGAGGCCAACAGCAAGAACCGTGTCCGATCGGGATAAACTCTCTCTAGGGATTTGTCTCTCTTCCAAAAATCCTGGAGGTTGGGTTGGGATTAACACACTGCAACACACACAATAAAACACTCAAGAAGCGTGTACTGTTAACTTTACCTGTGTTATTCTGGTAAGTTCCGGTATGGCCTAGGGGGAATGGCTCCCCCTGACTCTGGCTCAAACTTCTCATTGGGACTTTCTGATAAATTCTGTCCTCATATATAGGGTCAATGTGGTGCTCGGGGGACTGCAGGGGCCTCGGATCAGGGGCCAGGAGGGCATGCTGTCCACTGTATGGACCTCCAGATCCTGCGAGAGGCACACAACACACCGTTATCTATTAGGCTTTGACGTTTTTGAATTACTTGGAAGAGCTGTGGTTCTGTAAATGATGTCCCTTATGAAGGCAGGACGGAATCAGGAGAATTTTTACATGAACTGGGATCATTACCGGGATCCCAGACTTTACACATGCTGTTAGCAATCAGACCAAAGTGACCAATCAGAAACCGCCAAAGCATCTGAGAGCGAATTACCCAGCTAACTTTAGCTTGTAAGAATGTTTATCCAACGTTTCCATTTAAAGAAAATGACATTTAATACGTTCTAGAAACTTTTGTTAGACTTAACATTTCTAGAAACTGAAATGACGTTACAAGAATGAGAAAGAGTGTCCACTAACAATTGAATATGTAAATATTAATAATTATTAAAATAACTATAAATAACTTTTGATATATGAAATAAAACATTACAAGTTCTACTAACATTACTGCAAAAACGTTATAAGAACACTCCCTGTTAGCTTGGTAGTCAATGCTTTCTCCCATTACAGATGAAGACTGCATGCTAGACTCTCCAGAGAGCAACAAGCAGACTGTGAAAATAGAAAGTTTATAAACTTTATTCAGGGAGAGCATTGCTTGAGATTCAGTCACACACTCATTGATCCTCACGCTACATCTCAGCTCTGCAACAGCCTAGAGGGAACGCCGTGCGCCCACACATCCTGACAGATCCAGACACATCCGGATCTCAAAAGCCATCGCGCATCCGGATTGGACGATGCCCAGGATCTTCCTTACTAACAATTACAAAATGTTTTAAAAATGTGGCAACAATGTTTTTTCAACATTTCCATTAAGTACCAAATGCATTAAAAATTCTGGGAACATTCAAAACATCCGTTTTTTTAAACATTGTATTAATGTTGCTGCTTGGTAATATGAACATTCAAATTTTTGTTTCTGTTTTAAAAACTTTCCCCTAAGTACTAAAAAATAACTTTTTTTCTGATACATGACGTAAAACACACAAAAAAGTGTTCTATTGGGGTTACCACAAGAACAATATTTAAGAACTTTTAGAGAATGTTATCCAATATTCCCAAAACTTTCCCAGTTAGCAGTCAGGATCTACGATTTCCCTAAGGGACAGACATGTTCTCCACTAAACAGCAGTGCAGTAGAACAAAGAGGCTTCCTCAAGTCGACCAAGAACAACACGTATATACATGTTAATCTCCCAACCACTGCAATGTCTGATCTGCTCCGGTGCTTTGCCATTTCCCAGGACAACATAATTATGCAAACGTTGGGAAAATAAGACACGTAGATAGAGAGGGCACTGCGTGTAATCACCTTATCAGCAGAGGGCAGGCAAACGTCCCGATCCCTAATCTGATTCCTTGAACGCTCTGAGAAGATCCATTGGGATGCATGCTTGATAATTGAATTTTGAGAGCTCTGTGTCTGCTTTCACAAATTAAAAGTTTATATTTTCAGCATTCCAGACAGAAAAAATCTATAGCATGAGATTCAAACATGGTTTATAGATAACATCAATACTAGCGTTGGCCGATCTTCACCCTAGTTAGATCAACCTATCTTCTGCCTGCAAGATTGCAAATACATGATGTTATTGATGTATTGCTCATGATGTAATACCTGGGGGCGGGGCAATAATTATTTGTTAATTTATTTACTTATTTATCAACCTGTTTATTTACTTATTGTTCTCAATCACAGGTAAGGAAGCATGAAAAATGAGAAGCAACATTTAATGTTTTGCAGGCCAAGATATTGTGGTTAAAGACATACGTTGTGATAAAAAAAATAACAATGACCCATTGTAAATATTCAACCCAGTGCTATTTCAGTGCATTTAGTGTCTGGATAAACTGCGTTATAAGTGCTTAGAATAAAATACAGAACTGTTTAGTGAGACAAGGACAAGCGGAGAGACGGACATGAAGACAAGGTGAGACATTTAAGAAATAGTGTGAGAGAGAGAGAGAATGAATGAGAGATAGAGGCAGACAGATAAACAACATTGTGTCCGAACTGATCTTCAGTGAAAGCCTCAAAGCAACATGTTTCTCTGCAGGAAACTCGCAGCTTTTCACAGTCAATTCAGCAGCTAAACTCCTTGTCCAGGTGGGAACTTCTGGACAGGCAGGTCAGTTGTCCTGCACAGTCACCTAGACAAACTAAAAGAATACAAATTCCCCAGAGGTGCTACCCCTGTTAGGTTGTGAGAACGTTTCTGTAAGTAGCAATGTTAAAAATAGCTTGGTTATGATAACAAATATTCAAACATTTCATTCTGTATTTTTAAAAAACAACTTTTCGCAACAACAAAAAAATTCTACTACTGTTACTGAAAAACAACAACATTTTTAATAATCTTGAGGGAACTTAAAGAGAACATTAGCCAGCGTTTTAAGAACGTTTCCTGTTAGCCAGGTCCCTGGAGGTGCTAGTTTGCATGCAGACACAGGAAACATCCGTTCAATCCATCCCTTACCCGCCCCATCCTCTTAATGATGAAACATTACATCTAACTGAGAAATCCACATGCCTTTGATAAAAGCTGACTGAATAAATAGGTTTGCACATCTGGGTACAACTTAGACAAGCTTTCTGAAGTGCCTCTCCACCAATCACAAGTGTTAATAGCGCTCCAGACAACCACACGTGTGCTCTGCGATCTGATGACTGTCATTAACAAAAGAGAAACTGACAGATGCCATGTAGTGTAAGATTTAGCATAGCATGCTCCCTGCTAATCCCCAGCTAACAATTTTTTTTACTGAATGAACATTTTCAAATGTTAGCATTGTATTAACATTGCTTGGTTATAAGAATGTTATGCAAATGTTTTCTATGTTAGTGGAAATGTTTAAAAACATGTTGATGTATAATGTTAAGAAAAGTTTACTAATGTTACTGCAAGAATGTTTTTGATAACATTAAGAGAACCTGACAAAATTAAACTGTTGCATGCACACACACATACATACACAGACATGAACACACATACACGCACCTTCTATTAAAGTTGGCTGAAAATATTTGATATTCTTGCATTATACAGATATTCAGACTGATATTCAGATATTCAGAATGCTACCTTGAATGTCTCCCCAATAACATCTACAGCACAAGCCTTAAACTCCTGTTTCAAAAGGAAATAGATCCACGTGTGACAAAAGCAAAAATAAAATATAGTACAGAGTCGTGAATGGCTTTCTGTTGCAAGTTATGATCTTACATAATTCCCACAAAATTACTACATCCTGCAAATAAAACTCAGTACATTACAATAAACAAGAAGACTAATCTACAGAGTATACTGTAAGTCTTCAAAAAAAAACACACACACTCTTTCTAGCTCTAAAATGTGATTCTCCTTCAGGACTCTAAACAGATCTAAATTTACATAGCATGAGTGTTCTGATGTTCTTGTGACGTAAGACTCTGCCAGGACTCATTTTGGGCAAACCAACTCAAATCAGATGCATTTCAAAACAACATGTTTCTGTGCTGCGTTCATAACTGCGTTGCCTTCTCCATCTTATTTTTCTGCGTGTCTCCCTTTGCCAAGTACCACGTGTGCTACAAAAACTCCATCACAGTCTTCATAACTCCATCCACTCTCAGTAAGAGCCTTTTCCTTCCTCCTCAACTCTCTCTCTCTCATTTTCTCACGTGGCCTCCGGGTTTAATGACACACATCATCAGCGCCTCGCCAAGAATCCCTCCAAATGCTACATCATGAAAGACAGGCTCACCGAACGCATCCAACGCCCTAGAGAAATCAGGAAAGCCTTCCAGAAACTGTCTGCTTGCTGGTCTACGCCACGTAAATTGCCTTCAAATCTAATCCGTCTTCGGTTAGTGCACTGGTGGCTCGGAATGGGTTCGTTTTTCCAACCCGTAGAGGTTCAGATACAGATTGTATACAGATACTGGCGGAGATACGCGACTACTGAACGACTAATCAAAGAGACAAGCAGCAGGCCAGCAATGACTCATCAAGCACTCAACAACAATTGGGCACTGGCGTCCTGTTTCCTTTTGTGGCCCGGTTCTGTTTGATGCAGGACTTTCAGTGTGGCAGGCTGTATTTAAACAACACCCTACACAGGTCCAGATCGGCTGTTAGGCTGGTGATTTAGATAAGAGCTCCCTGCTTTAAATGCCCCTGTGATTTTTTTTGTCTTACTACATAAAAAGGCACTGACCAATAGTTGCTTAACATGGGCATCATCATCTTGTTTTTGAGTGGTACAAAATGACTCATGTGACCTTAGAAATGCATTATGGGATGTTATCAATTAACAGAAGCCAAGTTGCCGTGTCGTGTACGGGCCTGGCATTGTGTAAATAAAAAAACAAACAGGTTAAAGCAATTAAATATACAAATAAACCAAAATCAGTAAAGAGTTTAAAAGCATTTTCCTTTAAAAGTATTCAGAGAATTTTCTAAACACAGAACAACAGAGAAAAATGTAACACGCTAAATGGTAAAAATAGCAACATTAATTACAATCATTGCCACACAGTAAACGGCTGAATAATTTAATTGTTATAATACATATTGCAACTCTTTGATGTCTCGCTACGGATAGAAAACAAGTCTTTAAATCAAAGTACTGCGTTTCTTCAAAGGAAGAGCTCTAGACTTTAGACTTCAGGGTTTGAATGTGGGGATCACTGAGGTAGAAACACAAGCTATTCCCTTGAAACTTCCTATGTGAAAACTAATATGTGCATAAGATGTTCTGTCTGCTGTAGAGTGTGTTTATTAAATCTGTTCCCATGGGTTTTACCCATTCAAATGTCATTGATTTCTGAACATGAGTGGTACACATGCGTTAACACAAGCCTATCTAAACACAAGCAAAGGTTATATAATCTTTCAAACATGTTTAGGGTGAAATATTTTTTTTAAATGTGAACATGTTATCAAGCCATGTGGAATGTGAGCTCCAGTTTCTGAGCTGTCTGTTGCCTCAAATTGTCTCTCAGTAAAATAAATAAACATGCAACTAACTAGGTTCTAAAAACATTTCCCTAATGTTATTATATGGTTAAAAGGAACGTTATTTAACCATTTTTGAATTCTGTACTATTTTTAAAACATTCCACTAACAAATGCTTGAAATATGAAATAACAAATAACTAACATTCCTGCAATAACTTTTTGATAACTTTGAAGTAACATTTAG
The DNA here is from genome assembly GCA_036877545.1 of Yasuhikotakia modesta. Classification (NCBI taxonomy): domain Eukaryota; kingdom Metazoa; phylum Chordata; class Actinopteri; order Cypriniformes; family Botiidae; genus Yasuhikotakia; species Yasuhikotakia modesta. The sequence goes on along the minus strand of JBAJNP010014979.1, from coordinate 4,358 downwards.
AGAATGCAAACCAACGTTCCCTGTTAGCTGAGTACTGGAGGCTTATAACAGTCAATGCAAACACCCCTTGATTTGAATGCTTAAATTGATTAATAAAAATCAATGATAAGTGTTTCAGACAGTCTGCCACAAAAACTAGCATTGTCTGAAAGCTAGTATTTCTTGTTCATGCTTCTCACACTGTGAACTTTACCTCACACAGCATGCCTGCCTCCTTAATGCTTTGTGTTTTTTATTCTTAAATTTGTTGCTGTAAACACTCAAAAGAATTTGTTGACATTCATTGATTAGAGCAGGTAATTGTATTGTGCCGTTTTCTTGGCTCTGTTAAAATATTCCACCCTTGTAAGTCCCCACAGAAACACTGACACATTGTTGTATTGCTGTGACCCGCAAATCCCAGGTTGCCCAGGCAAAGGCTGAATCACAATTTGTTACTCACCAGCAAGGCTGCCCGGTCTCTGCAAAGTGGCGGTTGCATAGAGATCGTGGGAAATCTTGTACTGCTCTGATGAGTGCACAAGCCTTTTGGTGGGCGAGAGGGTGGCGTAAGTAGACACTCCTGCGGTCTGCAGCTGCTGATAGACGGGCGATGCGTTATTGGACGGGGACGCAAGCCGCAGGGGCGACCCTGAAGAGTGCGTACCGGGTGATCCTCCGATGCCCACTGCGTTGATAGGGGAGCTGCTGCTGTAGGACTTTGCGAGCCTCCCGGGTGAGGGCTTGGGTGAGGCAGAGGAGGAAGAGGAGGGTAAGCGCTGGGTGGTGGCGTAGCTGGGTGTGTCGGAGGCCGAACCCAGACGCTGCAGTTTAGTGGGGGAACCGCTGCCCGCCGCGGGCTGCATCGAGTTCATGGCCGAGCTGATGCGCTGGGCAGGCAGGGTACAGCTAGAATAGTACAGGCCCGGCCCAGATGCTGCAGAGGGCTGCTGGGAATTGGACAGCAGGGCACCGCCATGACTCTGGCCATGAGCCGAGTCGCCCGCTGCAAACTGGGCCGCGCGGTTAGACGTCACCTGTAAGGAGAACACAATGATTATTATATAAAAACTTGCTTGGTTTTTGAAGTTATTTAAATTATTTGAGTTATTTTTGTTAGTTATTTGAAGTTATTTATTTTTCTGTAACTGTAACAATTTAAAATGTTTCATTAATATTTAAAACTTTTTTAAAGCCCCTTTACATCATGTTAAAAACATTCTACTAACATAACTACAAGTACTTTTATTCTGATCAATAAAGTTTACTAGATAAACTAGAATACTTATTAATATTCTATGTTTTTCAGGAAAAAAAATTATGAATTATTCTTTCCAGGGAGTCTTTAAAAAATATAAGCATTCCTATAAAAATAACAGATGCAAGGACACCTCCTGAACACATTATAAAAAGCCTGTAAACTGGAGTTACTGCACACGCATTCACGAACATATGTTGCAAAGCCTCATGGGATCACGGCCTTTATGTCAATGGATGTTGCAGTGCTCGTAATTCAGAAGGGCAGACGTTCACAGATACACACGGCAAATTAATACCGGCATGGTGCCAGCAGTTTAACCAAACCCAGGAATAAACATTCTTCCTTCGGATTTCTTGTAATCGCCATGACGATTCCAGGTGATTACAATGAAACATTGGTTCCACCGTTACTCATTTACAGAGAGCATGAAACCTGATTATTCTTATTCAGAATAAATGAGGTTATTTTTAAACTGGCAGTCAGCAATTTCCAGCGGGGATAAAAAGCTTCCGTTTTTTCTTCATTTCACTGATATAAGGTAATAATATTCAAATGATCTGAAAAGATGAATAAATATGAGCCAAAGGTCTCCAACGATTGAGAGAATGATTGTGCAAAGAAAAGTCTGGAATTAAAGGCTAAACGTTGGTTTTCAAAACAAAACTTCTTCATGGTCCTTTTAAGCGCCTCACTTTAGTCAAAGAACCCAAAGTTTTCAGTGTAAAGCTCTTTAAGTAACTATAGGGTCAATTCCAATACATTGAGCTATACAGAAGATAATTGATGTTGTCCTTGTTTCTTCAAAGAAACGGTTGTCAACTTCTTCAAAGAAGCTTCATGGCAAATTTTACAATTTTACATTCTACATGTGTAGCTAAATTTTACATTTCACATTAATGTATGATCAAAACAACAGCAATATTTTTAATGTTCATAAGTAAACAAAAACATCCTTAAATCAAAGAGTGAATTGCATCTTTTATAAACTTAATTTTATGAACTGCGTATGTCCAACAATATCCAAGTAAATGACACAGGCTGAAGAGGGAAGTGAAGAGTTAGTTATGGTTTCCAAATGTTTTTTCAAAGGTTTCTGCCCTCTGCAGCCAGTATTTAACAGCCAGTAATTCAATGTTTTACTTTCCTATTGACCAGCAATTGTATGGTAGTTTATATTTAATTCTATTATATTATATAAGTATATTTTCCTGTTATCTTTGGTCAGATCAGACCTACAGCTCAGTTTTGACTTCAAACAAAACATTGACATCAATGTCTGTACCATATGAAAGCATTTATAAGTTATAACTTATCTTTATATTCTATATCATACCTTTTTAATTTACAACAGACAGAAGACGCCAAAAACCTCAAGACAGGCTTGTGAAGATTTCAAAAAGACGTTTAATAATCTGATATCAGGCTATACTGATGTGTGATGCAATTATAGCATCAGTTCTCTGACAAATGCTTCATCTCTCTCTCACTCTCAGCCTATCTCTCTCTCCCTCTCTCTCTCACAATCCCTCTCTCATTAAAACTGCATTCCAGCACTGAAAGAGGGAAAATACCTAGGAGATAGTGGTGGCTTTCTGATGTGGTTGAATTATTTAGTGAACAAGAGGTTTATGTTGTTATAAATATCTACATAGAAGCACCTAACCGATATGTTGTGTTATATAAACTTATTCTGAAGCAGACAAGCCCTTCAGATTAGTCTCCACAGCAGAGAGAGTGAGAGAAAGAGAGAGAGAAAGAGAGAGGTTGGAAAAACAATGTATTGTTTGCTTTCAATGCAAAGCAGTTATTCTTTGCTTTCAATACTGTTATCCAGTCCGTTTCATGTACTGAGAACTTGCATCAATTAAAAATCAAGACAGCCACAGAAAAACACTTGCAAAAAAGCCCCCTTGACTTGACAGGGCTGAGAACGCAGGACATCTTTCATTTAAAACACTCCTCTGTGCCCAAAACAGAGGCCTGTGTGTTCATTAAAAGTGTCAAAGGATGTGAGAGGAGGCTCAAAAGACAGAGAGAGCGGCAGTGCGAGAGAAAAAACGAAAGATAGAGAGGCAGGACAAGCAAGAGACAGAGAGAGAGTGTGTGTGTGTGTACGTACGCATGTGTGAGTGAGTGTGTGTGTGAAAAAAGCATTTGCGACTGTCAGCTTTATCAAGACCTTCCATTTTAGCAGCAGCTTTGACATTTGTGTGCTGCAAACATCCCAGAACCAGTAAATTATCAAACGTGGTAAAATCATCATGCGAAATTAAATGTTTATACTCTGAACAATAACTGTACCCCTCACACAGCGTTTGTAGTTCATAGCAGGTGCGCGAGACTCGTTTAAGCAAATGAAAGTTGGTGACTGAAACATTCCTTTCGGTATTAATTACAATCTCATCAGCCGACACAATTTTTACTCCTCAGATAATGACAAAGTTTGAAACGCACCCGCTCCCTCAAATACGGCACTAGTGATCACCAGCGTGCTTACCTCACAAATACTTCAGCTCTTCTGTTTCACTTTAATCAATTCACTCGATCACTTTTTAGACAGCAGTTTGATACGCAATACAGGGTCCCACAAAAGCAACGGGGCGTGCGCTAGAGCATCCCTGATGCAAAATCACGAGAGACTCCCAGCGCAGGATAGAGCCGTTCAGCCAAAATACAGATGTCAAAAAAACAGAGGGACACATTTGTAATGGATCAGAGAGTGCGAGTTAAAGAACGATGGAAGGGCTCACCTGGTTGTAGCTGTGCACGGCTCCTCCGGGCTGCCCGCTGGAGCGAGGAGGAGGCAGAGGCTGCTGAGATTGCGCTGCGGTCGGGCAGTCGCTCAGGGCCAGAGTCTGGTTACTATGGTAGCTGGAGGAATACTGGAGGGAGCCCTCTAGGTTCGAGCTGAGCTGCAGTGAGCTCTGAGACAGCAGCCGCGGTCCTGTGTGCAAAGCATGAGAGCGAGAGAGAGAGAGAGAGAGAGAGAGAGAGAGAGAGAGTCAGAGAGAGAGAGAGAGCAATTTCAGTGAGGCAGCGATGCAGCCCTCAGTCTAGCAGTAGTGGCATACATAATTTATTAGGAGGGGAGGAGTGAAGCACAGAGAGAAAGAAAAAA